>JAQGBH010000359.1:0-55498 GCA_034698265.1 Sminthurinus aureus | reverse complement strand
TGATTTTGGTACAAATGGCAAGATCTTCTTAATGCAATTGTATTATTTTCGTGAGCTTAGATACTGTTTATAGATCAGGATTTTCCTCGTTCAATAAGCCAAGGAAACTAAAATTTGGCCAACGCATTTAATTGTAATTAACTAACATGTGCGTACCCTAATACTGTACACTTCCATAAAATTAATAATAAAAGGCACAAAATGAGTTCTAGTCCCCTAAAATTGGTTAAAATAAGTATATTCGGCCATTTTCTAACTTAAATAGTGGTAAGTTGTTTGAAAATCCGTTTAATTTTACCTTAATTGCAATTGTGGTTAATCACAATTAAATGCACACCATTTAAAGCTTGATGAGTTAAAACTAAGCTTTTTAGGAATTTTATAAGTTTTGAAAGTATAATAATATTTTTTAATAAACAAATGAGCAATTTGCTCATTTTAAACTATCTTTAGTTAATTGTAATTAACGTAATTACAATTAAATCCTACATTACACTGAAAATAATAAACAATTTATGATAGTTTATTGTGAGTTTTTGTGCTTTTAGTTATTTCCAGTGATTTTGAGTTGACTATTTATGTTAATTAACTATAAAATAATAATAAGATTCATTTTCTGTGGATTACCCTATGTTTTACATTGTAATACATACTGTACAGTATTAGGGCACTTTCACAAAAAAAGTAGACTCGTTTTTCAAAAAATTGCCAAAAATCGAAAACTCGTCGGATCAAAAAGATAAATACACCACTTTAAAGGGAATCGTTGGAAGTTTAAATGACTAAGATTTCATAAACTTTTATGAAGTTTTAGTACGATTCCCTGAACTCTTTTTGTAAACTAAAAAAATAACGATTTTCTGCAATTTAACTTTCAAGCATTAATTACAGTTAAATAATGACAATTAGATGCCCAAAATTATCCTATCTGAAAGAGTATGTTTCAAACTACTACTGAAGGTTTTGGCAGTTTTTGAAATTTATGGAGAACCTTTAAAATTAAAATTAAAAATAAAAGAGAGGTGTACAGTATTAGGACGCCCTGTACAGTATTAGGGCTCTCTACGGTAGTTGGATAGATGGATAAAAGGCAGAAAGATAGAAAGATAGAAAGATAGACAGGCTGAATTGAACTGGTTTGGCGTGGGAAAAATTGATGATATCAAATGTCCTACTTGTCGTTCCCACATCTCAACGGATTTTACTCACATCCACTGGGAATTGATAGAGACATGAAGACGATAGACAAGAGACAGTCGACAGCCATTTTTCATCGGGAATATTTCTTCACTCCATTTCCTCTTATAGATAGTTCTCTACATAAATGATACAGTCATGTATAAATAAGCATCCAGGATGCAAAAAACAGACAGAGAGAACCTGAGGAAAAAAGAAAATGCTTTACATTTTAGATTTTAGACAACGAGAAAAATAAAATTCCATTTATTTACTCCACTGTCTTGTGTCTTGTGTCTTGAGTCGATGTAAAAAAGTGGAGAAAGTATTCGGTCTATATTTTGTATTTTGTTCATATGAACAGACTCAGATTCAAATTCAGCTCAGAGATTTTTCTGCCTCCACAAAAAGTATTGTGTATATTCATATTTTTGTGCCATATTATTTTAATGCTCCACTGTCTCATCGAATCAAATTCTGTAATCAATTTATTTGTGAAAAATATGGAGAATGGGGAACCAAAATTCACACTTTTGCTTTTACTACATTTCCCTTTTCTTTTAACATTACTCACAACTCGCAACTCAAAACTCACTACTCACTACTCACCCATCAGATTTTATTATTTTATGAAAGAAAAATGAACCGTGTAAAATGTAAGCGCGTGTACTTTCATACAAAGATACTAGATACTAGATGCACACAAAAGAGGGAAGATTTCACATGCCTAAAGAAAACAAAAGAGGAAATTGAAAAATAATATTTTCTCTACTGTAATGTGCTGTGCGGATGTGATAGAAACTAGAAACTAGATTCTTGTTCTACAGTCTAGATTTTATGCACAAAACAGTAGTGAAAAAATAGCTTTTGTATTTTGTAGTTTAGAGAAAGTAGAAAGAGTATGAAAATGTATTTTGTATTTTACACATGTCTAACAGATTTTGTTCTTTATTTTCTCTTTCCTCTTTCATTTTTAGCCTGTAATCGGACATATTATGGAGAGTGGGGATCTACGTATTCACTAAGTTTATCGTCGGACACCATATCGAGTATTCTCCAGGGACAACAACATGGAAGTGGTGGTGGTGGAAGAAATTCCCCTTCCGGCAGCGGTGGCGGCGGTCCTGCAAAGAGGACACATTTTGTATGTCAACTAGGTAATATACACGTTTTCATATATTATACGTAATTTTGAATTTATTCAAGTCAAACTATTAAAATACGACATGATTTGTAACATATTAGCAAACGTTTTTAATATCACTCTTCCCGCCATCGCCGTGAACCAAAAATAAACGAATAATAATAATGGTAATAATAATTATTATTATTATTCTCATTTTTTCCCTACAACTAGCTTTTGCGGCTGCTGGAGACAACTTTGGAGATTTAGTTCAGGTAAAATAATCATAATAATTGTAACAAAAACTTTTAAATATTTCCCATGCTCATATGCACAGTGCATGTTCTTTGTCATTGTAAATTGTGCATTGTACATTTGTCATCTGTCATATGTCATCTGTTAAAAGAATTCAAAAAAGATGAAAAGTTCCTCTTGTCTCATGTTTGATGGAGGAGATATGAGGAGAAAGTAACAAAATGTCGGATGTTCCGAATACGGAATTCAGGGTGTATTATAATTTTATATCCCACATAAATTTTCCCAGAAGACTTTTCTTCTTTTTTTATGATCGAGTTTATGGTGTATGAAAAAAGGGATAGAAAGTTGTACGGGACTCGAACTATCCAAGTATCAAAGTATCAAAATATCAAAGTATCGAGGGATTGAAGATTGAAGATTGAAGGATGGAAGGTGGTAATGAAGCATTTTATTAACATGGTGAGAGGGAGAGAAATTGCAAAGACCCTGTCAATTTTGATATCCCAATTTTCCAATCCACACCTACAAAAAAGACTAGACATGCCTCTCTCTTTCTTCCCATATCAGAATATAATATCTACCAAACTCGGGTACACTCTACAATTTAAACATGCTCTGCATGTCTGCATGTGATATCAGTGAAAGCAGGTATATACTCTACACTCTACAGTATAATATAGCTTGAGCATTGAGCATAGCTCTAAGGCTTTTCACGGTACTGTAGAGTGTACAGTGCAGAGGAACGAGGAAGGATAGACGATATACGATACAGAGAAGATAGAGTAAACGGAGGTACAAGTTCACGGTGAGTGTTGATGTGAGAGCAAATTCCTCACTTTATCTCATCCATCTCCATCGCTACTCTCTACTCTCTACTCTTCTACATGTTCTGCATGTTCTTTCCTCTGAATTTTAAGAGTGCGGAGGTACAGACAAGATATTGTATATTGTATGTGTAACCGTATCTCGTTTCTTGCTTTCTCCTCCATCCTGGATCCTCGATACTCGATACTCGATGCTCTTTACATTTCCCCTCCTGACATTATAAAGTCCGTACGGTGTACGGTGTAGATTTTAGATTACATGATCCCTCGTCTACAGTCGATAGTCTGCAGTTTGCAGTCTATACCAGCTTGTGGTGTCTGAAATCTAAAGACTCAAGTTGGGACCAACCAACGAATGAAGAAATGAAGGAAAGTAAAAGTTGATAGTAGACAGTAGACACATAGACGAGAGAAACTGTATGGTTCTTGTTCTGGTGCTCGTGCTCGTGCTGGTTCTACAGCAAGAAACTTTATCCAAGTGGAAGAGTTTAAAAAGTGTAAAGTACTTTCTTTTCTCTCTTACCACCATCCAACATCTCAGCTTTCCATTTTCCATTTCCATGGATAAGAATAAGAATAAGAATGAGGAGAGAAAGTTGAGTTTGA
Organism: Sminthurinus aureus; assembly: GCA_034698265.1. Classification (NCBI taxonomy): domain Eukaryota; kingdom Metazoa; phylum Arthropoda; class Collembola; order Symphypleona; family Katiannidae; genus Sminthurinus; species Sminthurinus aureus. Next base: position 51,511 of record JAQGBH010000359.1, on the reverse strand, counting down.
ATTTATACTGCATTGAGCATTGAGCATTGAATGTACAAAGTTATGAGTGAAGAGAGTGGGACAAGGTGAAAATTTCAAACTCTTAAATTGTCCATATTTCAACTCTGGAATCCTTTTACCCTTTTACGCCGGTTTTTGGTTTGGGTTGGTCTGTGGTTATTCCCGCATTTGTACTGCATTCTCCATTCTCCATTCTCCATTCTCAATATGTTCTGAACTTTAAATGCTGGACCAATCCTGACTCACACTTTCGGATCCACAATCTAAAGTCTACAGTCTACAATCTACAGTGTATAGATTTCAGAACTTACTTTAGATTCTAGATTCTAGAGTTTAAATTGCAGTTCAAGTTAAAGTTAGATTTAAGATATGGATATCAAATATTATATTTTATATTGCATTACGTAACCATCTATTTTATATTTCATACTAGATTATATTACATAATATTTTAACTTGCGTCCAAAACCATCCAAAATCCACACATTTCGGTGAGATGTGTAACGTGTGGTGTTTGTAGATAGATGTGGGATTTTAGCTGTGAAATGTTGAACCATCTTTTTTCTTTCTTTGTATTTTGTGGGTTGTGGGTTGTGGGTGGTTGAGAAAAAACGGAAAAGTATAAAAGCATTATGATATAATATAATATTATAGAAAAAAAGATTTCTATAAGATGCAAGTCAGAAAGGAAGGAAGGACGGAAATATAGAGGGTCGTAATGTGATACTACAAGCAAAGAATAGAAGAATAGAGAGTACAAGGAAAGAAATTCAGAGGAAGAGGAAGAACGTAGCATTCACAGTTGTAACTTGTAGGTGCAGGTTCACAGCTACGTGGATTGCAAAAATTATTTATTAAGAGTGCAAGTGAGAGAGACAGGAAGCACGGAACAGAACGGAACAGAATTCCAGGAATGGAATCGAATTGGGGAAAAGAAGAGAAAGCTTGAATGCGGATTCGGATACGGATGTGGATGTGGATTTTGTATTTGGATTTGGATCTGAGTGGAAATGGTGAGGAAACCCTGTGTCGATTCTCCTGCGGGTATCTAGTATCTACATTCTACATGTTTGCGGAAGAGGTGTAGAGTGTAGAGCGTAGAATGTAGAATGTAGGCAAAAACAAAAAGGAAGGAGGAGAAGAAAACAGGAAATCTTTCACCATCTATGCTCCAAAATTACGCAATGTGCAATGTGTTCCTTGTTCCTAGTGCCTAGTGCCTAGTTGCTACCATTACAGGAATTTGTTCCCATTCCATCCACAATGAGCATCCAACATGGAACACAGAACATAGATGTAGATGTTTAAAAGCAGACCTAGAAGTGAAATCCACAATCCACGTGGCACATGAAACATGGAACTACATACATATATGTATGCAGTAGTAAAGAGGAAAGAGGTACAGAACGAGATTTGACTTTAATACGTACTGCCGTAAATGGTAAATGGTAAATGGGATTGAGAATTGAAAAAAAAACACAGACGAGGACGAAAAATAAGAAAAGAAATGGAGAAGAAAGTATTGATTTGTAATTTGGAGACTTTTATCATTAGAGCTACAGTCTAGAGTCTAGAGTCTCTCTGCTTCCTTTTCCCTCTCTCACGTCCTCCGTATTCCGTATGTCTTACACTACTTTGGGCTCAATGTTCTGTGTTCAGTATTTTATCTCTTGTGCCTGCTCTGGTTCTTGTTCCTGTTTCTTGTTCTTGTGTTCCAACCAATATAAATACCCAGTATCAAACAGAAGAGAAACACATAGCGTAGAGAGAAAGAGAGTAGAGACCACAGGACGATAGCCGATCGACAATCGACAATCGACAGTGGAATGAGACGGATATTACGACATGAACTGCAATGCAACGACAGGACACAATACAATACGATACCAGACCAGACCAGACCAGACCACGGAAATGATTGTTATTAGTATTGTTATGATGATTATTGTAGGCAGACATGACATGGCATGGGAAATATTATGTTATGTTTATTACCTCCTCATTCCTGATAATTCCCTCCAATATTAATAATAATAACCATACCAATAATACTAATAGTCCTAGTCCTAATGACTAATGACTATTGACCATTGAACACTGACAATGACAGTTGTAATAAATATAAAAATATTATTATATTGTATTGTTTGTATTTTTCTTGTCTCAGATCATGTTTGATTCCATCAACATTGGACAATTTGCCTCGTCAAGTGATAACGGTTGTCCTACAGGGTCCTTGCAGGTAAGAGATTTTTTGAAGTGTAATATCTTTATTGTGTCATGCACAATGTACAATGTGAATGGATTTAGAAGGATGTTTTATGTTTTTTCTCTCCCTTCCAATTTTCCAGATATTTGAAATCAATCGCCCTATCAGTGGCGGGCACTGGTGTGGTTCTGGAAGTGGCTACTCGGTCTACTTTAGTGAGATGAGTGCCATTGTATTGACTTTGACTTTGGGGAATGGACACCAGCAGTGGCCTGGTACTGGAGGTGCTTCTGGTGGTGCAGGAGGGAGCTCAAATTCAATTTCATCCGGGAGTTCAAGTCACAATAGCAGCAGTAGTGGGAGTAGAGCAGCCGGACATGGAACCAACACCAATGACACAGTTCACAATTTTAGCAAGTGGACGTCCAAAGGTGGAGATACGACCGTCATCACCAGTTCTCAACAGCCCAACCCACTTGAATTTGATTTCAAAATTCGATACAAGTTCATTCCACGGTCACTGGCCGTAGTTCGGTGCGACAGGAAAATGTTTTCAATTTTCTTCTTATACAACTTGTAGATATATGAATTGTCTCTATGGTATTTTTTTCGGCGTTGAATGTTCTACCACGAGGCAATTCATATACCAAGGAAACTTGATAACACATGATAGCAAATGTACTATTTACTAATGTACTGTTTCTATTTTAGATATGGACTTGTAAATAGTCCGATTGAGCGTGGAGTTCTCGTTCCAGACACATATTGTTCTCGTGTTCTAGATACATGTCATAAGACTCGATGTAAAATCCAAAGTCCAAATTATCCAGGTTTATATCCAAGGTACAAATATTAAATGATAGAAAATAAATGAATGAAAAATAGATGATAAATGAAAAAAACCTTTAAAAACTCTATGAAAATTATGCCATGTTTTTTTGCTCAGCTTGGCTTCCTAAAAATCTAAATAATAATTTTTTAAAAATGATATAGAAATGTGACTTGCTTCTATACTGTTCGACAACGAGAGATCCCGCCATGTAAACGAGTGCTCATTCAAGTGAACCAAATCAAACCTCATAAAGTTCAATTGAGGAGTATTCCAGGGCGTCAGATATCTGGAAATTTTGCCTTGACCGAATCCACAAATGTAGATGCATTCCTTGCATGGGAAGATTGCAGAGGAGATCGTGACACTCTCATCGGTAAGTACAAGTAGAAATACAAAATACAGAGGAATAAAAAAAACAAGTATAATATTTTTACAGTGTGTACATTGAACAGATTATAGATCCATACTTTTTTCTATCTCCATTTTCTATGTTCCATGTATATAAGAATTTTATTAGTAGCTGTAAAACGCTTAGGATAAAAATAAAATAGAACAAAAAATGGTATTAAAATATAATGTGCAAAAATATACAATATTATTATACAATGTCCATTGCACATACAATTCCAGTTTATGATGGGACGACGACCAATGATCCCGTCTTACTCAGATTGTGTGGAGGATCTTACATTCCTCCCATAACATCTTCGGGTCCATCCATTCTGGTTGCATTTCACTCGACTGCTTTTGGAAATCCGTTGGATCCAAAACCAGCCGCTCCTTTCCCCTCACCACTTCGGGGTTTTGAATTGGATGTGGGCGTTGTCATTGTCGACTCGGAGAGTGCAGACTACACTAATCATCAACATAATTGTAGCTTCATTGTAAGTAACTTGTTTTCAGTTTCCTTTTCTGTATTCCTATTCCGATCTTTTCCAGTGTTAGAGATACTGGAAACTGGAAAACAGGATGATTCTCATTTTATACTCTTTTAAAATATCCTGATTAATATCACACTTTTCCCCTCATACAACTTTATTTTTGTTTTATATGCACGTTTCTTTTTATAAAAGTATAATAATAATAATAATAATTGCACTTTGATTTTTGATTTCAGTTTATAAGCTCAAGGGACGCTGAAGGTTCGGATTTCAAAGCACAAGGTGAAGGTGGAAATTGGATCACTGCAAAATCTGGTATCGTTTCAAGTCCACGTCATACCGTGCCGCAGAACACCATGTGTGAGTTTTGAGTTTTGAGTTTCCCTCAGTTCGCATTTCCCTTAATTTCTACTGTGTACAGTATAATGTTTTCAAATGTTTATTTGTGTACACACATTTAAAACTTGAATGTTTTTGGTCCTGGTTCTGGTTTTTTTACATGTACTACAAAAACAATAGGTCGTTACGAGTTTCGCGGGGGTAAACATGAGGCCATTTGGATTTACTTTGTTGCCTACCGTCGTGGACTCATAAAGGTAGCAAATTTTCACCATTTTTTCTTATCCGTCTTTACAAGTGAACTGTAAAGATATATTTGACATTAGACGTGCATGTTGGTTTGATCCGTCATGCTTGATGCTTGATGCCTGTTTGTAGTTCGTATTTCGTAGTTCGTCGTACTTGTAGTGCAGAGTTTAGAAAGTAGAAAGTATTATTGTACATATGATACGGAGAGTAGTGAATAGTGTAGTTTCCTTGAGAACTGAGGAGAGCGAATAGTTTCTCAACTTTCTTTACTCAGCAGCACGTGTCTTTTTTATCTTTATCGTTGAGCCTATCCCTATCTCTATCTGTATCTGTATCTGCGTGGAAACGGACTGTGGACGTTACAACGAGTTGGACGTGTAGGTCTGTGAGCACATGTCTTTAAGTAGAAAAAGACGGAGATGAAGTAGGAAAATCGGAATCGAACATTTCAAACAACTCGAGAACGAATTTCATGACTTTATCCTCCTTTGAATTCTCTCCATTTCTTTGTCTTCAAGCTCCAAGCTTTGAGTGTAGCTACCAAAATCCTTGCTGACACTAGATTTTAGATTCTAGATTCTAGAATTTAGACTACTATTGAAAAAGGCTAAAACTTGTAAACTCAAAGATCGAGAGAACCCAGTTAGAGGAAAAAAATCATCCCAATCACGGAAAATGAATTTGATTCAGCAATCCTTGTGTCTTGAGTCTTGAGCCTAGTGTCTGTGTACAGTGTACAGTGTACACACATAGTACGCATGCATAGGCTCAAAGTACATGGAACTTTAAATCTAAAGAATTTCTTCCACTTATGAAGTACGGTTTAAGGTTCCTTAAGAAAACTAACTAACTGCCTAGTGTATAGTGTATAGTATATTTCTTTTAATCCAACCCCATTTCTTGATCAAGTCACCTTGCCTTTTATACCTGCAACTTCATACTTGATTCTTGATTCTTGATTCTATTCCTCCTTTGATTTACAAAGGGAGCGAATATAAAGTATAAATCTTGTGTAGTGTGTGTATAAGAGAAAATAACTCAAGCGATGTATCACGGATCTTAAAACTCCCGTATGGTTTTAGATTTTAGACAAATTTCCTCTTTTTTTTATTCACTTCCTTACTTTTCACTGCATCAAAAGTCCCTGTTCATGGGACGAGCCGACCTGAGGTCTCCAGGCTGAAAGTTTGAAAATGTGACATTGCACATTGGTTACTACTTTATCCTTGTGACTAGAGCCTCGAGCCTTGAGCCTTAAAATTTAAAACTGTACACGTGAGAACCCTTATTCAAGTCCATCCTTGTGTGTGTTTGGAGTTTTGAGTTTTGACTGTGCCAATCAATGTTTAGTTTTCACCAGCTCCAAACTCCAAATTCCAAACTCCAAACTCCAAACTTTGGGATTCCCAACTGTTTCCAATTCTCTAGCTCTTCAGCGTTTCTGGTAGTGGAATTTGGAATTTGGAATTCATCTCGTATCTCGTACGCACGAGGCAGGAGGAAATGTCATTCTTACTCTTCCTTTGTGCATTGTGCACGTGTGTCTTGGTTCTTTAGGTCTTTATTTTTCCACAGGCTTCTTCAATTTCACCTCTAGAGTCTAGACTCTAAACTCTAGACTCTAGACTTTAGTCTCTAGAATCTAGAATCTAGAATTTGAAAATTAAAAGGAAAGAAGAGCAAAAGTGTCTTCATATGACTAACAAGTTGTAAGTAGTTTAAAATTGGCAACATGATCTCTCTCTCAAGTTCCTCAAGTTTCTATAGTTTGAAATGAAAAAGTTCTGTTTTCTATATATTCTTTCCCACTTTCCACGAGCAAGTACTGTATAGTGTAATGTTTGACATTCAGCAACCGAAATGGAAAATTGAGAATCAAGAATCGAGTATCGAGAATCGAGAATCTTTAGAAGATTGTTTTTCTGACTCTTGTAATTAATTAAAATTGTAAAAGAATTTTAAACTTCAAAGTGAAATTGAGAATGAAAATGCAAATGTATTTGAAATGTGCTCATTTTCTGTATCCGTACACCGTACATCGTACATATTATATTACACACACGAGAAGAAAATCAACCAGAGAACAAATAAAAACAAGGTCAGTCAGGCTGATGATGATAATAATCATAATGATTTGAGATTTGAGATTTGAGAAAAAGTTAACTTTTTGTGTCCTTACATAAAAATAGATAGGAAAATAATGACAGAAAGTAGATACATAAGTTTTTTTTTGTAAAAAAGTAAAGCCCTTGACTTGGTTTTGGTTTTTCTTCCTGTTAATTTAAAGTGTAAACTGGAGGGGGGTTTAGAAATATCAGTAATTTAGGGTAGGTATATCTGTCGAGGACATGATTTTCCTTTCTATTTTCTTGGTTGAGTCTAGATTCTAGAGTCTAGAATCTAGAGTCCGGACTCTAGAGTTGGCTTGGGTTTTCAGTTTATTTTATTTTATTTTGGTGCTGAGGATAATAGGCAAGTTTCTTGGTGGAAACTTTGCCAATTGGAGAGATTTCATGGGAAAACTTTGTCCAAAAACTCTAGTAGTAACAGTTTGAGATGCTACTTTCTTTTCGTAGCTCTGGCTCTATAGTTCTAGTTCTATCTCTAGTTTTCGTTCTGGTTCTGTTTCTGGTGATAGTCATAACAGCAGGACAAGTCGGTATAGGAATACAGTAGCAAGTAGCAAGTAGCAAGTAGTAGTGGTATTATTGTTATTATTAGTGATGGATACGGAATAGATTTGGCCCTTCGTTTCTCTAGACTCTATACTCTATACTTTGCCTTTGTCATTGCCGGTATAGCTACCGCTTCCGTGTTTCTTTTGTCTTTGTCTTTGCATGTGAATTGTACAAAGTACATTGTACACGGAGAAGGTGAAAACATGATTTTCTTGCCGGTACGATATCTGGATGTAGAATCTAGAATCTTAAATCCTTTTCTTTGGTCTGTGTAAGGTATCTCGTATTTGATATTTTGTATTGTGAATTGTGAATCTGGAAACTGCATGTATTATGTAAAATGTATAATACAATATACAATGCACAATGCACAAGGTATGTACTGCGAATTTATACTATGACTCGCTCATAGAATCTTCATCTTCCCCTCATGCTTTATCTTATGTTTCTACGTTATATGTTATATTATGCTCTTCTCTTCTACTCATTTGCTGTCTATCCCTTTTCTGGATTCTGGAATCTGGCATCTAGAATCTAGAATCTAGAACAATAATGTGGTGTCACATATTTTCCTCGAGTTTTATTTTCCTATTTGTCATATGCTTAATGTATACATATGTAGTTTGTAGTTTGTGGACCTTACCAGTTTTTCTGATCCTTTTCTTCTCCCTCTTCTTTGTTTTATCGTTCTACTCGTCCTGTCTGATTTTTATACGTTGTCCGTGTTTGGGCATGCTTATCTATTATCTATATATGTGTACTGAGTACGGAGTGTTGAGTTTTGTCTCCTTTTCTTTTCCTATACTGATATAATGTTATGTGTCTATGAATGTATACCTGTATGTAATATGTTATAATATAATGATGCTTGTCATCCCCATTGTCACAGTGGTTTCATTGTTTTTGGATTTGCTTTGGTGTGGTTTGGTTTGGTTTAGGACTCGAAGGAGTATACGGGTAACTGTACGACGAGACTTCGTATTCTGGATGGAATAGATAGCCGTAATAATGCTCTTCTGGGCTCTTATTGTGATAATGAACTCCCACGACTCTGTGACCACAAGGCTCTTCAAAATGAAACAAGAATTGTTCGAGCTTGCACTGCCAATGAATCCTACATCTCCGCTGGAAATCGTCTCATCATTGAACAACAGTTCATGGAGGTAAGTTTAGTATTTCACCTTGGTTTTGGTTCTTTAAACACATGATACACAATAATATAATATTATCAAAGACTTTGTGTAAGTATCTTGATTCTTGAATCTTCAATGTTTTGTCTCCAAAATCCCATACTCTCCTACAAAATATTTTTTAATCAACTTTTCTGGAATTTACTTTTAAAATTTTTAAGTCTATTTTTTTAAAAAAAAAAAGCTGTCATTTTTTCTATCAATTTAATTTACAATTCAACTGTCTCGAAAAATGCATAAAATGCATGGGCAAAATTTACATTTTTTGAACAGACATCTACAATCTATAGTAAGAAACAGGGAACAGAGGTCAAACAAAAGAATTGTTCGTATGTTATGGAATTTTCATATTTTCTACTAACAAAGCACCAAACGTTTTATATTGTACATTGTACGTGTTGTATGTATCCATAATCCAGTCCAGACCGGCTATTGTTTATTCTGTAGTCTGTAGCTTTTATGTAAATTATACCAAAAAAGGAAACCTTATCCCCAAGAGCACGAGTAGATAAACAGAAACAGAGGAGAATGTTATATGTTATATATCTCCTTTATACCTATATTTACTTTTTCATTTGTTTTATTCATCTCTGTGTAAATTTTCATGTTTCTATTTACTTTGTTGTAATAATGGAAATAATGGAGAAGACAAAGAAAGTTATGAGCCCACAACTGCATCCGTAGTCCATAGTCCGTAGTATAATTTTCTTGCTCTAGCTTTCAACTTTCAATCTATATCGTACATGTATGTATGGGATATGGACTTTGTTTCTTTTGTTAATATCCACTGGGAAATTTTGAAACAACATTTTATATTTATGAATCTAGAATCCAGCTATCTGGTTCTAATTCACTTCTATTTTCTATTCCTAAAGTAAATATTAATAACAGTTATGATAACAATCATGTTACAAAATAGAAAAAAGAAGATAGAAGGTCCAAGGGAATTAGTCTAGCTGCCACAAACCATACAAAATACAAAATACATAATAAAAAGACGTAGTTGTGCATAAGTGTATTACAAAATACAGAATACAGGAAACACAAAGAATTTTTTTTCTTGTTCCTTCAGCTATTTTTGTTAACAGAATGAACTACCAGCTTTTTACGTACTAATTAAAATGATTGTTGTATTTTTGCGTCAACTAAATACCAGTAGATAAAAGTTATCGAGAGTTGAGAGTGTGCCGTTAAAATAAAATGTAATTTGTTTTTTTTAACAGGGAACTGCCCTTCGACCTCTTCATTATCAATTCAATTACGAGTTTGTGCGACGTCACGTTGGGACGGATGGGAGTTGCAATCGTCACTACAATTTGGCCAAGATGAAGAGTCATCGGGGTGTGATTAGAACAAGTGACAATGTGTTTGACTTTGGTCGTGGAGGAAGGACGAATTTGACGTGTATCTATACTTTTACGCTGCCCTCGTATGAAAGTCTTCATATAAAAATATTAAATTCCTCGTTTGGTGAGCGTCCCTGTAAAACGCTGACGGATTTTGAGACGGGACGTTATGTGTGTAATGAGACGATGGAGAATTCCCAAAATACTAATTATTATAATAATATGGATACTAGTGGTGGTGGAAATAGTGGTGGAAGTAATAGTAATAGTCATAGTAATAGTAACAGCCAGAGTCATAGTCATGGTAATAGTGGGAGGTTTTTAAATCGTGCCAGTGCTTCACTCCAAGTGTACGAGGAGATTTGGACAAATTTAAATGTCTCTTCCCATGAAAACTGTATATGTGGCAATTCGAGTAATAATCCCAGTTATTTTTTTACATTCCTCGGTCGGAAAGTTCATTTAAAGTTCACCATTGAGAATATGAAGAGTACGGACTCACCTGAAAATTTCTTTGTGTTCCTCGAATATGAAGTCAAGTCCGGCGGTTGTCGTGGGGACAATCACTATATGAAGACAGAGTCTGGGATGATCTCTCTAGAGAGTTCCTTTAGTCACGGGCTCAAGGAGAAACCCCCAACGTGTGAACATTATCCATGGATCATTGAGGCGAGAGAGGGTCATTCCCTGTATTTAAGAGTGCCCGGTTTTGCCATGATGGATGGTGGGAGGAAGGGAAATGGGACTAGTGGAAGTGGTAGTAGTGGAGGTATGAGTAGTTATAATAGCCATTTTAATATCACACCCAGTAACTCTATGGACTATTTATCCATCTCCACCTTTGAAAATCGTCTATGTCCCACGACCAAGAACCGGATTTTTATCTATGATCGGAATAACAAGAGGATACAGAAAATCTGTCCAGCTTCAAACCTTCAACAAATGACTAAAAAGACAGGACAAGTTGTCGAAATTTATTCCGAAGACTTTGACCAATATAATTCTCCCCTGTATCCACCCGCTCCACCCAAATTTGTCATTGAATTTATCGGACGAGAACTTGGAAGGTAATTTTAAATTTTTTACCTGTGGTGCATACAAAAAGCATTTATTTATGGTAGGTTTTTTTTCATGAAAATTTTCAATTATTATTGTATTTTTTTCCTGTAAATATAAAACAGCTACCGAATTTCATGGTTGGAAGTGATGTCAGCTAAAATGAAACTCGCAATGATTAATATGGCCAAAGGGTTGGATAAAACTGTCCATCCTAGTTTTAAAGTTGCTCCCAATGCCTCACTCATTCCCGGATTAATTCCACCCAAAGTGGACGACGAGGGTATCATCATCAGTGACAACCTAGCTCAAATGAATGAAAAGGAACCCATCTGTCCATCCTTCTGTCCTGAAATTAACGCGTGCATTAGGTAAGAAAAACTAATGATAATAAAAACTTTTATCTTTTTTCTATTTTCCAGTACAAAAATTTAACTGTTGTTGGTTTTTCGACTTTTACTATCGATATTTTCTATTTGAAACAAAGTGAAAAATTATGGTGTGACGGGACGGTTCACTGCCCAATTTCCTTGTCTGATGAAAAATCCTGTGATTCAATCTGGCTAACACTGACCCAATTGATGTCGCCAGCAGTTTACATTCCCGTTGCAGCAGCCGTCGTATCCGCGCTCGTCTGTTGTGGCCTCGTCATGTTGTGTGTGTTCATCAAACGGACTGTTCTTAATGGGCGAGTCGCCAAGGATGATGGTAACGGGGTCAGCAGCATGGACCGTCGATTACCACGCTTTGATCCACATGACCCACTGTCCTGACAATTTGACCATTCTGTCGAGTATATTCGGATTGACCGTGAGACAACCGTGTAAACTACAACCTTACGTGTAGTCAACCAAATACCAAAGAACCAGTGTTTTTTGTTCAACATACAACGTACAAGATACAAGAAAGAAGATGTCAAGCATGAAGCATGGAACATGGAACATGGAGCATGGCAAAAATAGATTAATTTAAAAGACAGTGGATTTCCTTTACATGGATTGTCGATTGGTTGTAAGTTGTAAGTCTTTTTTTTCTGTACTTTTCTATTCTATTCCTATTTATTATTAAAATCATATATGAAAGAAATCGGCATCACTAATAAGTATTTTCCTTTCTAATACTTTTTTATACAGGGATGACGGACAAGGGACGAGTATACTTCAAAGACAGAATGGGTAAATTTATAGTAGTTTGTAAATTTGTAAGATATTATTATTGTTTATCACTTAACTTAGATAGAATAGATAGACTCTTAAAAATAAGACCACAGACATGTTATACTCAATGCCATATTAAATATTATGCAACAAAATTTCAAAGTTTTTTAACGAAAAGTAATTATTAAAAAGAATTATTATAGGCGTTATTTTAAAGTTTAAAGTCTAAGAGGTACGTAATATTTAATATTTAATATTATGAATTATGAGAGTGAAAAAACGAACGGAATCGGATATTTACGATGAATGTATAATATGTTACCAAATTTACCAGTTACGAGTGCTAGATACAAAAGATACAAGAGATACAAGAATCAAGTTGTTATTTGTTACAAATAAGTACGTTATCAATTATAAATGAGACAAGTAATAGATGAAATAATACAAATATTATGATGATGTTGGTGGCATATTATTATTATTAAAAATTAAAAATATACGTACAATGAAATGAGTATTATTAATTTATTGTTAATGATTAATGATTATTACAATTTACAATTTATACACTTGAAATATGATATACGATAGAAATTAAATTGTAAAAAATGACACGGATGACTACTGATTACTGATATTTACTAATATTTACTACTATATTGTTAAAAGTGATTAGATTATCATCATTATTAATATTAATTATTATACTGTACATTGTACATGAATATCTGTTACGATGATAGTGCCGAGATAAATATAATGAATTTAACTGAATTGAATATTGAATGTATCTTATTGAACCAGATGAAAACTTTTAAAATGGAGTGTTTGTAATAAAAACTTGACTGGAAAAATAAAAGTATTGCCAAATACCAATTATCAATTATCAAATCGGATCAAGTGAATAATAAATAGTAATAATACTATCGTGTATCATTATTAAAAGTATATATATGTTCCCTATTAAAAAGACAAAGGTCATTCCGGATTCTGGATTCTGGATGATCATTTAGGAAAATTGGCTTGAACTCTTTTTGTTTGAAAGTAGATAATCGGTAGTAAAATTAGTAATATCATTATTGATATTATTGGTGTAATATTATAATTTTATCACCGTTTTTAGGTACCGCTGTGTCCTGTGTACTTTGTACTATGAAAATTAGGTAGATTGAGAAATTTTCCGCACATGGTTTGAGACTCGAAAGTCAAAAGTAATAACAGAGCCGAACTAAACTAAACTTTGAATCCCTTCCCATGTCTTTAGTTTGTCATATAGAATTCAGAATTTAGAATACATGTAGAATTTACAAGTTAGGAGAAAGCGGTTCCATATTCTACATATATATAAGTTCTCGTTCACCGATATTTTGTGGTGACTCTGATAGGAAAAACTAATGCAATTATACTACTACTTTGGAACAATCTGGGCACTTCTTTTGAGCACGTCCTTCCCCTTTCTCCGTTCTCCATCTTTTCTCTTTTTTGCCCTCTGATCAGCTAACTTTTTCAATGAATGTCTCACTCTTATCTTTGTCATGACCCTTGGCCAGGCCAGGCCGAAAGGCCTAGACTCTAGAGTCTAGAGCCCAGAGTTTGGTATTTTATGTATGCATAATGATAATGATAGTCCGTAGTTGGTAGTCGCCACTGTAACTGTAATACGAACTGTAACTTTTACATTTTAATCCGGCAATCAACTTTATCCTTTGTAGTCCGATTAGTTCAACTACTTTCACCCTCTCCCTTCATTTTTCTCTCTTTCACTCTCTCTCACTTACTTTGTGTCCCTCTCCCGCTCTCATGTAAAAAAATAAATAAATCCCCATTTATTTCTCCTTGTACTTGGTTTGTTCTACAAGAGTCTTCGATCTTCTTCTTGTTCCCTGTTCCCTGCTCCTCGTGTTCCTCATGTTCTCTTCTAAAGAAAACACATTTCTCTCCAAAATCCAAAAGTATGGCAGTGCCGTTGCCTCTACTCTCTACTACTAATACTAATACTTTTACTACTACTTCCTCAACCTGCCATAATCCCTTTTCTTCTCAAGAAATACGTGCTGACTACAAAAGTGTGGAACTGTGAAGATGCTTTTGCTGATACAAGGAGGAAGGAAGAGGCCGACCAGACCAGACACATTCCAGTGGATATGGTTGTGGGAAAAAGAGGTGATGAGAAACAACTACAGTGTAGAATGTAGAATGTGGACTTGAGATCCTGGATAGTGGATGCTGGTCATGTAGTAATATCCGTGTAAAGAGGAAGTCCCTCTCTCCCTGTTTTTCTTTCTCCTCCTCAAGCATACTTGTACACATTGAGCATTGAGCACTGAGCATTTATAGTGTACAGTTTTGATTATAGCCATGCCATGGCATGTCTTTGACAATACAAAATACAATGTGCTGGATTAAGCTTTTTTTAGCTAGACCGGTGAAGCCGGAGTTGGAGCCGGATTTTGTTGTAGTTTGATTACCCGGCCCAAATAACAAAGGAGGAGAATAAGGACTGAAAGTATCTCTTCTGCCTACTGCAGTCCCCGTGTACTATATACATTATACACATTACACATTAGAAGCACGAGTGGGAGAGGAATGAGAGAGAGAAAAGTATCTAATCGTCATATGTAGAATGTGGAATGTTGAGAGCAGAGAGAATGCAGTGACTCTAATAGGCAAAGTAAGTAGTTGTGTTTGGGAGATAGCGAAAGTCAGAGAGTTGGAAGTGGGGTATATTTCATGTAGGCACTTTACTCGATCGTCTTCCTCTTATTTTCCTCCTGCCATTACTTCCCTCTCTCCCTGTCTATGTGAGTGTCTCTCTATCTCTCGCTTCTACTCCCACTTCTTCTTCTTCTTCGTCTTCTTGTATTTGCTTCCTTCCTCTGAGTACCTGAAATATGCATCAAAGATAAGATTCATGGTTTTTTCAAGCATACTTCCATCCCATTTTTCTTCGTTGTCTCTCCTCTGCTTTCTCCATGCCATAGTATGGCATGGCATGGCATGGCATGGCATGGGAAGAAAGTGGAAAGCTCTTGGGTTTGGATTTGGGACTTGGGTTTTTCCCTATCCTTCCTCCTCATCCCTTTCCTTTCTCTTTCTCCTCTTTTATTATAAGGAGTAAGGAGGTGCTTTCCCTTTCAAGCTCATCCTCATCCTCAGTTTTAGCTACACAACTTCACAGTCAGCTTTAGTCTCATTCCTCTCTTCTTCTCTTCTTCACTTCTTCACAGAAATTCAAAAGCTACTCTCTACTCTCCAATACTTCTCACGTTTATACAGTATACATGCATCTAAATTTTACATACATACAACATTCAGTTTACGCATACGTATGTATGATGCACGCATTTGTTTGTAATTTATATCTATATCCATGATTTAAATTGTACACACACGCACATTCCGATTTTATCTTTTGTGTGTACATCATCCAAAAAAGTCTATGCGGATTTTCACACACACAAACATTCTACATTCTACACTGGATGTAGAATCTAGAATCTAGAATCCAGAATCCATCCTGATTCCTTTTTACGATAGCTCTTTCAGCTTTCTCATTCCTCATTCCCCTTTCTCTTTTTTTCCACTTACAATTTCCCTGTGCTGGGTGCTGGGTCTGGGTCTTGTTTTGGGCTATGAGCTGAAAGCTGAGGGACTTGGAAGAATCGTATTCATCCTCATTCCTCAATCCTCATACATCATACATGTTAACTCTCAAACTACGGATAAATTCACATGCTGCACTGTACTTTCTGCATACATTCTGATTTCTGATGCTCCTAGCTCCTAGCTGTATATGGAATATGGAACGGTGCCTATCTTTTTGTTGGAAATACAAAACTCGTTTACTCGCGCAAAGATAGGATGATTTTGTTTGGTACACACTTTACAAAATACACAGTGCATACGGTTCCGCGTTTGGTATGATATGATATCTGGATTCCAGATTCCAGGTAAGTGAAAAGTGGAAAGAGGAAAATGTCATCTTAAAATAAAAGGAGAAAGTTGCTTTTATATTATGGAATATAGAATATAATATGTGATAATATAGCCGCGAGTTAAAGATCAAAGTGAGGGCTAGAGCTAGAGTCTTTAGTCTTTTTACTCTAGTCGAGACTCGAGACTCGAGACACTCTCTGAGCTCTGAGTTCTGAGTTCTGAATTCTGAGAGAATGGAGAAATTCAGCAGAGAAAATCCAAATCTAAATCCATCTTGAAGGAACAACGACCAAGACCAAGACGACGATGGCAAGGAAGAGGAGTAAGAGATGAAAAAGAGAGGAGAATGTGGATAGTGAATGTTGAATGTTGAATACCAAGGAGACGACAGAGAAGAGTTAGTTCCAGTTCCAGTGCTGAAATGGATGACACCAGGAGACAAATTGCACTTATCGTATCGTACTGTGATGTGATGCCATGCGTTGAAATGGAGAATGGAGAAGAAACGAGACACCTAGTACATCCTACATCCAAATTAGGAAAAGGTACATTCATGAATCTGAATTGATACAGTATACAGTACAGGGTACAGGGAGATGAGAATGAAAAGTAAACTAAAGTAATACATAAAATATAAGATGAGGAATAATAAGACTCGGAAATAAAGCTCTGACTTGTCACACACATAACAAATGTATCTGTGTGCTACAGTAGGTGTGTACAAAAACTTGATGTATATCATAATATTATGTGCTTCACAATGAAGAGAAGAAGAAGAGCAAAGAGGATTGGGGATTGGATTGGATTGGAGAATGAAAGGAAGAGTAGAAAGTAGAAATCTAAAGGTGGAACAAAAAACCTGGGGACAACAACAACGGGATTCTATTAATGTAAAAGGTAAAAAAAAGCCTAATGTAAAATATACCTACGTCATGCTTAGACTGTAGATTGTAGATAGGTACTAAAAACGATTCGGCTGAAGTAATCTTACAGTTGTGGATCTGGACTGTTTTTTGTATCAGTGCCATTTAGTATTCAAATTCATCATGTAAAACAACAGAGTGGTTGTGTTGTGGGTGGAATTATGAGCGATGTTTTTACTAGAAAAAAATGACTTTTTCCGTTTAAAAATCAAAAATCAAAGTAGGTTTCTTGTGACAATTAAAACCTACTTTACTCATAAGAACTCCCACGGCTTTTTAGTAAATGCTGTGGTTCTAATTTTACTAATAGCAGCAACATAATGATGATAAGTATTATTATTGCATGAAAATCACATGGTTGATCCCAAATCCCAATTCCCAAAAGAACCTGCGACCTGCGATTCATTTATCGCTTAACGCCCATACTGAAAAATGGTTCAATGGACCGAGAAAAATCTGAAAATGGTCACTTACGACAAACAGTTGAAGAGCACCAGATGGAGAATTGAAAGGAGTTTAGAGTTTACGAGTTTTGACTGTCTCTTCTGTTTCTTGACTTTCTTGTTCTAGTTCTGGTTTTTGTTCTTGATCTTTCATCTTTTTTCTGTTCAATGTTCATGGTAAAACTTTCTGACCATCTTTTCTTTATTAGCCTCATAATGATGCAGAAAAGGGATAGTAAAAAGTCTGGATTCAGGATTCTATGGTCTTGGCATTCAAAGTCGAAAAGTTGACAGTATTCTATATTCTATATTCTATATGCATATTTAGTACATGGTGCATATGCACTCATAATAATAATAATAATAATAATGGTGCAATGTCCTTTTATTATCATTATTATTATGCACATTTAACCCAAACATCAAACATGGAACATAATATATGAATTTCTTTAATATCTTTATCTTTATGAGCACCCGATTTTCACCTCTCCCTTATTTCTTACATACTGAATACTGAATTCATCGATCTATATTCTATATCCATAGCAATATCAATATCAACGACACATGGACATGGTAGTGTATACTTGGCCATGTATTTTTCACACATGGTGGATTGGTGGATCCTGGATCTTGGATCAGCACGCATAAAGAATGCTAAACTCTAAACTCTAAACTGTGAATCGTCGAATGCGAATAGCAACTCTTTGAAACTCCATCCTGAATTTTTAGCAGACAGAAGCCGAAAGGGATAAGAGAAAGGAGAAAGGAAAAAGTAGGCAAGTGGATTCAAGACATTTTGAAACTATTATTGTGACGCATAAAATGTAAAGGGAACACATGTACTCCGTATTTGATTGTTCCTAGGATTCTGGTGTAGAATACAAAATAGGAAAGTAGCTACCATTTTTCCACATATGTAAATACCCTGAAAGATATTCGTTAATCGTATGCGAATATCAGCAGATAGTTGTCATTTTAATCCATGTGGGTGAAATTGGAATTCGAATTCGGAGCTTCTTCTATGTACATTCCACATTCTACATAATCTTTCGTGCATATCACGTATAAAATGGCACATTGTACATGAAAAATATAAACTACAAACTACAACCTGTGTGTAAAGTCAGCAGAATTAGAACTTAGAACACTAGACACTAGCGTTGTCCTTAACAAGTTGAAAAGAAAAGGGAAGCTTTGTTGAGCTTGAACGTTGGACGACGAACGGGCTTTGTAATGACAGAATCAATGTACAATCCAAAAAAAGTACTCCAAACTCCAAACTCTGACTTTCATGCACCAGAATCTTCAAGCTTCAACTGGATGGAATGCCGAATGCCGAATTTCGAATAACAAAGTGACTTGAGAAAATTTCAAGAAATTTTCAAGACACCAAACTGCTCACTGATCAGTGATAACTGATAAAATACACATTGTTGGAAAATTTAGCGGAAGAATTTATGATTGAGTATTGAGCATTGAACATTGAAGAATTGAATCCAAATATGAATAGTGAATAGTGAATCGTATAGTCTAGTACATACTACATAGTCATCTTAAATTGGCGGGATGATTAATGCTCTTCCAATGCCGGTAACAGTAACCCGGCGAGCCCGAGGTCTACTGTATGAATGCGTCTCAAATTTTTTTCATCTCTCCCTCACTCTTTTCTGTCTTTCATCTTCAAGTCTTTTGATTTATTTCCAATCCCAATTCAAGTTTCAAGTCTCACTTGCACTCAGAGAGATACTACACAGGACACAAAGAAAGTCAAAGAGAGAGCGAGTGACAGAGTGCAGTATGAAAAATCCAGAATCCAGAGCCAGTCAAGATTTAATGCTCTTCACAGTCACAGCTGAGCTGAGTTGTAGACTGTAGACTGTAGACTGTAGACTATAGACTATAGACTGTAGACATGGTCAAAGTCACAATCACATAAGTCAAGGGTCATGCATGTGAAAGATTAAATGAAATCGCATCGAAATCCAATCCAATCCAATTCAATCGTATATCCATTCCAATATACAATCCAATCCAAGGAAATCGATGGACACAGTTAAGTTTCTGGGACAGTTTTATTATTTTTACGGCACTCTCGTCATCGTAACAGTTATATCCGAATCGGAAAATCGGAAATCAAAATCGAAACTGATCCCAAAGACCTAACTTTTTCTACAGGATGGATCCCCGACAACGATCACTACCGTACTTTTTACCTCAGCCTTTTCCTTAAATTTTTTCTTCTCCCGGCCGTTTTTCTTCGTACTGGTTTAAAATTTAAAATCCACATGGATTTATTTGATATGCTTATAATTGTAAGTTTTGAGCAACATGATTCGATTTTCGATTTTGGATTTTCGATTACAGTCCAACTAGAACGACATTAAAATGAAGAAAAATCATATTTCAATCCTTTTATCCGCTCTTTAAAATCAAGGCTACTGACTAATGACTAATGGAATAATGGTAAAATTTTAAAAGTTTTATCGTCTACACATTCAATTTAAATCTGATGGAAATTCCCAAAGGTGAATTTTCATTTCATTTCTTTAAATTTCCATACAAGTATTCTATATTTCATTATTCCATATTAATCACTTACAGTTTACAGTAGATTA
Organism: Sminthurinus aureus; assembly: GCA_034698265.1. Lineage (NCBI taxonomy): Eukaryota > Metazoa > Arthropoda > Collembola > Symphypleona > Katiannidae > Sminthurinus > Sminthurinus aureus. The sequence goes on along the minus strand of JAQGBH010000359.1, from coordinate 31,651 downwards.
GATAAATTTCTATGCATTACGAATTGCGAATAGCTTGGTCAGTAGTCCATATTCCCAGGAAATTTCAAAACCAGTGCATGAATTTTTATACAGTGATTTTCGTAATCCAGTAGGCAGTAGCCAGTTGAGGTTTTTGAAGAGTAAACCAAGAGTTTCGATGCAGTTAGATACAACACACATCTATGTAAAATTCCAGCGATGCGGTAGTGGCTATGTACCTTGGATGTGCTAAGATCTGAGATCTGAGATGTGCAAAATGTCTATATGTGCGCCAGGTGCCAGAGTACGCACAACGTACAATATAGAATGTAGAAGGAAAAAATGGTGAAGAGAAATGAACAAGTGTATTAGAATTCGACTCACATCACAATCTTCATCTTCACATTGGATTTTTTCCCTTTGCTGATCCGTATCCGGTCCGGATTCGCCTGGCTGGACGATTACGTTTCATTCTTTTCCAGTTTCCCAGTTTTCTAGTTTTCTAGTTTTCCATTCTCATGGTACGCAATGGTTTATTGGCCTTCCTCTCACCATTTTGAATTCTAAATCTCTTGACTGAAGATGCTCCAGGCTCCTTGTTCGTGGCTCTTTCTTGTTCCATTGCGTAGTAGGTAGGTTGTACTTTAGATTCGCACTTACACAACCTATACTTGACACTCCATGCTCAATGCACGCACATTTTCCTGGGGAAAAAATGCTCATAATGCATGTCCCTACACTTTTTCGCTCGTCTGCTCCTGAGATTTGTGAATGTGTGAACTGTGAACTTTTAACTTTCTCTTGTCTGCTCTCCTTGTTCTTGCTTTTGTGTTTTTCCGCCTTTTCTTGTTCGCAAATGAGCGTAAATCGTACACTGTGCACGTTCTTCAATGTTCAATGTACTCTTCAATTTCTACTTTCTCTCCACACTCCACACGCATTTAATCTACATTCAACATTCAACATCTGTATTCAGTAGTCATGCACAGTACGCAGTGTATCTAATGTCTTACCTTTAATATATAATATCTATCTCGCTTCTATTGAAATCAGAAGATAGTAGCAAAGTCAACATGAATTTCCCGGTGTCAACCGCATTTATAGATATACATTTTCATGTATTTTGCTACTTTTCACTTTTCATGATTTCTTTCCTTACTGTAGATTCTAGATTCTAGATTGCAGATAAGGGAAGTATCTGTATAAAATATGAAATGTACATAGAAATTTATATCGACGTGGAGAGATTTCTTCGGTTTGTACCAGTACCCTGAACAACAAGAAACAAGAAACAAGACACAAGACAACAGAAGCATGCATGAAAAAGGAAAAGAAGAGGAAGAGTTGGTTTGGTTTGGTTCGTTTTCTTTTGAGAAGAAACCGAAATTCTGCCGTTCTCCAGTCTCTAGTCTCTAGTCTGGAGTCTCAACCATTCTCGTTAAGCTAACAATAGATTTAAATAAATCTGCTTCACTGACTGCCAAAGTACTGTGGACCATGCACATTTGACGTGCACGTTAAATGCTCAATGCTCAATGCTCACTGTTTGTGGACCGAGAGAGTGGAGCGGGAGGCGGGAGGACAGTTGAATTTACACGTGGTGTACATAAATGTAAAAGTTGGTGTGTGGTCTCCATCCAAATTTCAAATAGAGGACATTCATCAAGCAGGAGAAAGTTGCTTCGTGTCTTCTCCTCACAAATATTTATTTCCTCAGTCTGCAGTATCACTTTCTCTCCTGATACTCTGAACTCTGGACTCTGGACCGAGTACATAAGTTCCATCCCTGATCTGCACCTTACTTCCAGGGGAAGTCAAGGCTCAAGACAAGATGTATTGAGTCTTGAGTCGGTGCGTTTACGGTCAGACTCTGGAATCTGAATATTTTGGAAATTCTTGTATGTAATAGTTGGTAGTGGATAGCATAAAGTTGGAATTGGAATGGGAATCGGAACAGAAGAAGAAGAATGGAATCTCCTGGTGTTTAAATTCTTGTTTAGGATCTATTTCCAGCCTCTAAATTCTGGATTTTAATTCTAAACTATAAACACTAACCACCAAATGCGCTACACACGTCACATATCATACAAGCACGTTTTAAAAAAATCATGAGCTAAACATTTTCTTTGTTTGCTGATTTGTAGTTTGTTGTTTTTTTACATGAGACTACACATTTTGTGTTTTGTGTCGTCTTTTAAGTTTCCAACTGCTGACTGCTGACACTGTGCATTCCATCTTAAATATTGAACATGAAACACAAAAGACACAAAAAACAGACAACACCAAATTCCAAATACCAGACACCAAAAAAGATGTGTATTTCCCCCCCTTTTCTTCGGTATTTGAAGAGAATAGTTTAATAGATTAGTAAACAAAAGCAAGAGCAAGAACAACGGAACTGAAGACTCGAGACTCGAGACTGAAGAAAGGAAATGAAGGATTTTTGTCTCCATTTTTGTTTGTTCTTGTTGTTTTTTGTTTTCTTTGCAGTTTGTAGATTGTAGTTTGTAGCGTTTCGTGTGATATTGTGGTGCTAGTTTTCCTATTTTTATCATGGAATACAAAATACAAAATACAGACTCGTGGCTCCGCATAGTTTTGTATACTTTATGTGGAAATGGTGCTGGTGGATTTGTCTGATTGGGAAAAATAGCGGTGGCGGGTAGGACGAAGGACGAAGCACCGACACAAATCATTTTGTCACTCAACAAAGAGAAATGGGATCCGCAAAACTGCTCGCATTCATTTGTAATTCCCCATTCTACAATATATTTCTTTTGCATTCATTCGCTCTAAGAGTTTCCTCCTCCAAAACTCTTGTACTTTTTCACTTTCCTTCAGCACAAAGCACAAACAACCAACTCACGACAAACACAGTGAATAGTGAGTACATAAAGTTTTATAATACAAAATACTGCTACATGCGTAAAAGTGTAGACTGTAGACTGTTTCCTCTATCGTGTAGAGTTTTGTTACTCTGATAACTCTCGTTCTGTTTCCCTTTAAACGGAAACTGAACCGGTTTTCTACGTTTTTCCACTATGTACAATTTACAACAGTCATGAACCGCGGCTAAATGCTTTTACTCTTAAATAGCTAAATTATAGAGTTTAAGAAAGACAAAGGAAATTTGTATTCTATTCCCTGTCCAGATGTACAATTTAAATTAAGCTGATTCTGGATTCCGGATCAACCATTCTTTATTCATATAAAAAATAATTAAAATGAAAAATGATACCACAAATTGAAATATTTTCTTTTCGACTCTCTGCTGAAGATTCTTGATTCTTGACGCTCCAAGTTTTTGTCAGTTTATTCAGGCACTCTGTTCAACAACTTTTTGATTTTTAAACAAATCATCTCATCGAGAAAATATGCGGCTAAAAGTGAGGTTTTGCAGAGTAGAAAGAAAGAACATGGTTGAAATAATACGATACCACAAATCACAATGTAACATACAAAGTACAAATGCAAAATAGAAAAAAGTGTGCAAAAAAAAGGAACGAAAAATAGCAGAAAAGGCGTACAGAGAAAAAGTACTTTTTGAAACATTTTTGTGCGTACAATGTACAATGTTATGGATTTTGGATTTTTGTTTTGTCTTGTTCGATCATCCTTGGGAGACCTTTTGTGGAATAGTTTTGTCCCTGGGGGGATTGAGATGAAAGAAGAGCATTCAATGAGAAAATGCTTCAACTTTTCTTTGGTTGTTTTCCCTATCCTGTTTTTCTGTCATATCGTGATAAATGTTGCAAGCAGAAAACTACAAACTACAGACATAAGCAGATGAAAGAATCTGGTTTTTGACGATCTTGAATCCTTGCAAAATGTTAGGGGATTGGATAAAGATACAACTTTAAAATGAAAATTTTCAATGCATGTATTATTCGGAGGAATGACTTTCGTTCAAATAAAAAAGTTCCACAAACAGTTATATTTCCCTTCAAAATTTAAACATTCAATCGTAGATTTTCTCCAGATTCCAGATTCCAGGCTGTCCGTGCTGTTTATGTCCTTTTTATTCTGCATATTTTCATATTTGTCTCTATTTAGAGAATCTGCGATTGATTTTTATTATTCGTGATTCATGAAACAGACTGGTCCAGCAACTAGGTGTTCAGTTTTCAGTGTCCAAAATAAGGCTGCATAACAGTGTCATACGCCATATAAAAAGTTATTTTGTCACACATCAAAGATTGAGTAAAAATTTCTCCTTTTTATTAATATATATTCACTATCCATTTGCGGTCTATCTTTTTAATGTTCACCTTTGACATCCTTGGTCTTTACAATTGCACTGATCGGGGAAAACAAAGACGGCTAAAACTTTTCCACCGGAAAGATTCAGTGAAATCTCCTTGGATTTTGATCTGTTGTTGTTAGTGGTGGTTGTTGGAAAACGATTGAAAACTGAAATGCACTCATGTAATTTCAAATTTCTGGTGCATAACATTTTCTTAAAGTTTAGCAGGACTCGTACATCTTTACTCTGAATTTTGGAGTCTGGATACTCAATACTAAATGTAGACTGTAGACAGAATAGGAATTTGGACCAGAGATCATCTCAACAGACTTTCTCCATTGAAACCAGGTGTTTCATTTTCTCACGAATAAATGGAATTTAAGCTTCTTTCTCTACAGTCTAGAGTCCAGAGTGTACAGTTATCTTGTGCACCAGTATTCGAATTTGGAATTTAGTTGTTGTTTTCTATCCATTTGTAGTTGAAAGCATCCTCGACGTCCTCACTTCTGCTTGCTCTAAATTTGGGTACATGTTTTATTTGAATGTTTTGAGTTTCGAGTTTTGAGTTTTGAGAATTCTCAATACTGAATGAACACAAACTCTATCTGTACTTGTAATTCTTACCTGTTTCTTCCTCAACGGGCTCCAAATTTGTTTTTTTCCTTTCAGGAACGTAAAAGAACAAAAAACAAAAATATTTTTACATTATTCGTCCCAAGTCCATTCTGCATTCAATATTCAATGTGCAATTTAAAGGCTTTGAATCACGTTTGAAAGCGGAGGATATTAAACACAAACACAAATACATGAAATTTGCACCTACTGAAGTTTGAAGCATAAAGTTTTAAGATAAAGATAAAGATGAGGATAATAATACGTCTTAAAACTAACAATAAAGGTGCAGAAGATATGTACAAGGTTTGTATAAAAAAACACTGCAGTGCTTGAAGATTGAAGTTGGTAAAATGTAAAATACTGACATAGTGAACTACACTTTGATCTCTATCAGGACCTTGTGCTGTTTATATTGAGTTCTGAGCTTAGTTTATTTTTAAGGTACTATCTGTTGGTATATTGCACAAGGAGTAGCTGCGTTCAAGATCCAAGATTCAAGTACGGGGAAGGAAAATCAGGATCAGGAATCAGGACCTGTAACATTTTATTGTTTTATTATACAAATCCCGATTTTCAACTGATTTTTTATGTATATTCCATCCTGAACTATTTTAACCTTTTTGATGCTCCTTCTAAAAACCACTTCTTTGTTTTATCTACTTCTCCGTCTTACACACCGTACATTGTACATTGTACGCGTATTGAAGAACACAAGACGAAATACAAAAGACCATGAGAGCTACTGGATCCTGAATAGTGGTGCTAGTAGTTCTATCTGTAGTTGTCATTTAAATGTTTGTGGATAAAGCTGTAAATAAGTAAGTAAAAAGAGACAGAGGAGACTTTTGAACTCAAAAGAGCACACACAGACAAAGATCAAAGGTCCAAATAGCACTTTATGAATTGAATAGTCTCTACTCCACGATTTTGACATTTAAAATTTAAAGTACCGAGTTTGGTTTCGACTAATGACTGTCTCAGAGACAGTGTCTCTAGTATCTCGTGTCAAGATTTTATTTGTAGGTCAATTACTGTGGTTAAAATATTAAAGGCCAAAGTAGTTTGTCTAAAGTCCAAAAGTTCAAAACTTGCAGACGCTCAAAAACTGCAATCATTAAATGACTCAATATCATGATTTGTTTATTGAAAAGATTTTTAAACAAACATTACAGCACAAGAGCTAGAATTTAACTTTGTGAAATTGCTCATACAGAATTAAAAAAATGATCGTATACTTTTAAGAAACAAATTCGTTTTGAGAAAAAACAAAAAAGACAATCAAGTCCAGTCAGTAAATAATAATTATGTTTGACGTTTGACAAACAATTATGATTTAAAAGCCCCAAAAGCTTTGTCATTTAAATAAGAAGCATTTGACTTATGCTTTATTTTATGCATCCTTTATAATTTATAATGTTTAATGTATAACACAGCACTTGGATTTAATATATAAATATTATACTGCATTTCTATGTATGGTTTGTTTGATGTGTATTTCTACTGTGTTTCTAGTTTCTATACTTACGCACACGGTTAACTTTATTGAACGTGTTATTTCAAGGTTAACCGTGGCTCAACACTCAACACTCAGCAGCAAAGGAGTAAACTCCTGATGATGATGCTCTTATCGCACTATTTTTTTCATTTTACAATAGAATAATTAGTTGCAGCATGATTTTTCTAGATACTAGATACTAGATACAAAACAGTGAAGGACATTTTTACATGTGTGTGTATGTGCGTATTTACTACTTACTACGCATTAGTCTCAAGTTCTGAACTCTGAATGCGTCTAATCGTACATTGACTTTTTCAATTGGCGTTCGGCATCCTTCTATTATTATCCAGAGACAATAAACCCGCAAAGGTAAAGTGAGTTAGAGAGATCAAAGATCATACACATGGATGTTTCACTAAATTAACCACTAACTACAGATACAACCTACACAATGCAATACAATACAGTACAATAAACAACAACAAAACAGAGGGCGAGCTATTTGTTGCAACCTATAAAATATTGTCATTTTATAATGCGTTGTGAATGTTCATTGCTCGAATCTCGAACCTCGAATCACCTCCGGAAATGAACATAATAAATGAGCTACAACTGTCTGATGTCTATTTTTCTACTCAGATTTCACTATTACACTGGAAATAATGAAATGGCTGTCAGAAAAACTCCACAGATCAGAAATCAGAAATTTGTAGAAATAACTACCTCAGCTCAGTATTCAGGATTTAAATATTTCAGTTGTAACAATAGTCATTTCGTGTTGGGCAACGATTAATGTAGAGCACAATGACGGTATGATATTTAAAATATGAATAACAATTTACACTTTTTGTATATAACTTTTATGATCCGTTTTATTATTTTTCCCGTAAAATTCAGAATGTTTTAAATATTCTAAAAAAAACGATTTCCAAAAAATAGATTGTTTTCGCATAGATTATGATAGACTTTTGAGAATTGTTTTGGGATTTTGTAATTAGTACTAAGTTTTCTCAGAATTTTTTATCAACATGTAATTACATTACAAAAAAACTGCCTAGTTTTTTGGTTTAGACTGTTAAAAACAAGGTGAAACGACTTTTCGTGGAAATTCTACATTCAATATTCTACATTCTACAGTATACTTGTTACTTGTGAGAATAGACAAAATAGCCACCTAAAGGAAATATTTCCTAGTCAATGTCTGGATGATCAAAAGGTTGAGAGCTCCATCTTCCAGGATTTTGAATGACTTCCAGGAACCATTCTGGATTCTGGATTCTGGATTCAAAGGTAAATACAAGCTACCAGATACTTGATACAAAACTATCCCTTGGGAAACAAAAGGATGATGATGTACAACAAAAGAAATCTTTTTTTCTGTCTCTCTCTCTCTCACTCTCTTTTCCTGACAAATGACGCTAATCTTAAGAGTTTTGTCTGAATATTGTTATTATTATATTCCTGTGATTTTATTAATAGCATGAAAAGACGCGTAGGTACTTTGATTTGTCAATAACCCATTATTCTTCCTTTCCTTGTTTTTATGCTTTATGCTTTATCTGTCAGTTGGCTAGACTCTTGACTGTATTACAAAAGGAATGTGTAGAGGACAGCCAACAGTCATCAATCATCAATCAGCTCAATCAGGACATTTAAAGAATACGTATCATATTTCCTCATCATTAATAATATAAATCCTTTATTCTCTATTCTACAGATTACAGATGGAGCAATTCAAAGTTTCAACCTTCCAAGCTTATGAAACGGAAATTGTAGTAGTACATACTTTTTGTAATCAAAAATAAATAGAGTTTGAAGTATATCTCTTGTTTTTGTTTGTTGTAATTTTCAGAATTTTGTGTAAATAATAAATATACTCTTGGATAATACACTATCGAAAGTCTAGATTCTAGAGTCTAGACATTATTATTATTTATTTTTACAAAATATTACCATAATACAGTATTCATCCTATTTCCTCCATATTTATTCATGATTCATGATATATGCTCTCATTACATTGCGAAATACGAAATAGGCTCACTGCAAACTACTGATTCCTGATAATATCAACTATATTAAATAACCAAACTTGACCAAATATCTTGTTACAGTAAAGTCATGTTTAAAAAACAAATACAATTTTTTTACAATGACAAGTCATTAAATATAAACAATCGAAACAAGTCTAAACAAAACGACGAATATTATCATTTTAATTCAAAAACTCGCCACGTCAATTAAATACTAACAACTAAAACAGAGAAAGAATTAAAGTTTTTCTTTTTTTATGATGGTAAATTTTGAACATAAACTCTTTGCAGATAAAGATTAAGGATTTGTTCTAAAAATATTATTTCCAGACAGTCATATATCTGAGCCATCTAAAATCTAAAAGCTAACAGACAAGCGTCAACTCAAATGCAACACGACGGTAATGACTTATTTCCTGACCTAGATTTGTCCTCAACGTCCTACTTTAACTCCTTGGCAGCACGTGCTCTCTCTGATTTCTGATTTCGGAGTCTGATGCTCCATCAGAACATAAAGAGAGCTGTGACTTCTCGAGAATCGAGAATAACCAAAATATTCAAGATCACTCATCACTAAAAAAGATCTAGCAATGAAATCTATTGGAATCACAAATCTCAACACTCAAGGCATTCTCTTTAGTTTCAAAGGAAATTTGTGTACAATATTCTCCAAGTTTTTGAATGATTTTATCTCCATCTACATTTTACATGCAAAAGTTTACATTTGTAATTTATATCTATATTTTCTATGAATGAATGATATTTTTTCCTAAAATGTTTCATTGAATACTTGCTTCTAATATTTATCATTTATTTCTATTCACTATCTACAATGTACCTCTAATTCTAGCATTTAATATTTTTCCAGTTTAAACTAATATGTTTATATCGATTATGATCTGTCACACACAGACTCTGTTTTGCATCTCCATTTTCTGTGCACTTTTTCCTTGTTCCTTTATCGACTTTTATTGGTTTTCCTACAAATTTACAATTCATTCTGCTTCTGTAGAATGTCGAATGTAGAATCTTCCCAGATTCTAGAATCTAGATTTTATACTGCACATTCTACACATTTTGTGCATTAGCATGCCTTGACACGCCATAACCCATAACACAGCCATTTTCATCCCATGTGTGTCTGCAATATTCATGAATATCAATTACCAACATCAGGAAAAAAACGAACTAATATGTATACACCATGTTTGATGTATAATACTGAATACTGAATGCTACTTCCAAGTTCCAAGTTCTACAGCATGCATCAATTCGTCTTTTTTTCACATTATGCACTGCAGATTGCAAGTTCGTTAGCAGACGGTTCTTTCTGCAGAATGAACCAATGTCTTGAATCTTCAAGTGTTACGATTCATTCAGCACTCAAGATTCAAGACATTGGCTTTTGGCTCTTGCTACTCTCAACTCTCAACTCACAACTCGACAGTACACAAACATAAATGTAGATGGATTGAATGATTCAATGATCAATGATGTGCGTTCATTTTACATGACACGGTAGAGTGAAAACATTTTCTAGATTCTAGAGAAACGGAATGTTAGAAAAGGAAAGACTGATTCTAAAAACGGCAACATTTACAATTTACAATTCACATCGTGACTAATTGGAAAACTTTGAGTTTTAATCTTGCTTTACTCCTCTTCTCTCTGATTTTTTCCCTTGGTCCACTGGCACTGCATAAAGTATAAACTATAAAAGAAGGATTGGACTGGTGAGATAGGTAATACGTAATACGTGCGTACATAGAAAGAGGAGCCATTTTGAGTACCTTTGGGCTACAAAAAGGCATCAAGCATGAGAGACGAGCATAAAATCCACACATACAAGAGTACTTGCACAGATATACAGACTACAGGCTACAAACTTACTTTGGGCGTATTTTGCGTAACAGCAATAGTAATAACATGATAATAATAATACGTAGCTATATACAAACTACATGCGTATTAAACACAGAATATCTCTGAATTGTTTGTGTGTGACTTGTAACTTGTTTGTAAACTGCAAACTGCGAAGCCTGTGCGAAAATGTGGATGGAGAAAAAAAGCTTTTGCGTATCTTTCTATATATTTTCTGTAAATATATCTATAATCTATAGGTATGCTAAAACACGAGTGTATGTTACAAATGTCGACGGACGGTCTATATAGACCTTCGCTCTACGCAGTACGCACGTTTTGTTGTTTTCACCATCGTAAGTATATAGAGTATAGATCGGAGGCATACCTATATATACCTACCTATATGCCCTGCCCCATTTCGCAAAAGTTTATGTACCTTTTTACGCCCTTATTTTGTAGCCAGAAAGCTTAGCCTGGCAAGCATAGCTTCTAGCTTCTAGCAAGCTATGTCTATATAGAAAATCTAAATTTGTACATGTACAGCAATATTACACAAAATGCGCGTACCGCATAATATACCGTATACCGAGTTTACCAAAAGTTCGAGATGCAAAAACTACAAATGTAAGAGTCCTTTTTCTATTTTTTATTGTTAAGTGAAATATTTTATTTGTTGCTTGGCATTTTTTCCATTGTCCATTTCAAAAGTTTTATTAAAACTAACAAGGTTGGGAGTTGAGGAACGGACAAACTAGTCCTGCAAAGGCAACTAATGAAAAGCGAATGCGCCAACAGTCAACGAACTAAAACAAAAATGGGGGAAAATTTGTAAAAAATTCGGAATTCTGGAGTCCGAATTTTTGAATTTGGTATAGGAAATATTAAAGAATGACGAGAATTACGGGCTCAGGTTATTATTATTCATCGAAAAAAGTAAAAGGCTTAACTCATTTTCATGGCTTCTTTCTTCCCCCGAACATGATTTTTGTTTGCTATGAGCTATGACTGAAAAGCGACATCATGGTCGTGGTTTAACATATTATAACATTGTATATTTCTATTATGCTGGTATTTATATCTACTGATATAATTCTCTTCGCCGTTTGTTTGTCGAGCTGGGAAACGCACAGAAGAGAGACTTTGAGACTGCTGTATGTTGTACTTACGTACATTGACTTTCTGTATGTTGTATGCTGCATGACATTCAGTGCATATACAGTAGATGTAGATACAACGAACCAAGAGCCAAGCCAGCAAAGCTCGAAGAGGCAAGAGGCTGGTGTGTCCTATGTCCTATAGTATGTAGTGCGTGTGTAGTGTGGTAATTGTAAAGACCTAATGCTGAGGGAATTCTCTAGCTCGCAGTCGTTCTTCCGTCGTTGCAACTAACCTGCCTCTTTTTCACAAGAGTGCAATGTCCCATCTACACAATTGTAAGGACGGGGATAGAGTTTTGTGGCTGGCTCATGAGAACTCCTCATGAGTTTCCCTCTCGCTATGTACAATTTTTTCATCGTACATCCTACATCGTCCTTATGTAAGTATATGTCTGGAAGCCTCATGTTGAGGCAGATGGTACAGTGAAGAGAGGGAAGAAATGTTAGGGAAATCTCTCTCTCTCTCTCTGTTTCGCTCGTTGTGAATTGTGAATGTTCCATGCGTGAACCAACGACGGTTGGTTCTTGTTGAGAATATTGAGAACGAGAATGAGATATATTGGACGTTCTTTGGTTTGGTTTGGTTCTTTCAAAGGTTCTTGCTTTACTCCGTACTCCGATTCCTGCTGTAAAATACTGAAGTTGAAGCTTGAAGCTGTGAGATTTTTCAAATGGGTGGCAAAGAACTATAGCATCTAGCATCACGGAAACTTCCAACATCCAACTCCCAAGTTCCAACCACCGCTCAACATTTAACCTATACCACATACAGCATACACCATTCTCTCATCAACATCACATAATCAAAAACCTTTCCTACTCCACACTCCACACATCTCCAAGCACAGGAAACAGAGATTTAGATTCACATTTTTGAGAGAGTAGGGATTAACCAACCAACTAGACAGACAGCCATCCAAGCAACCAACCAGCGAGGATATAGCTAGTTTCTTGAATCTTCTTCTTCACCTCTCTCCTCAAGGCTCAAGGCCAAATGTCCAAAATTCAAAATCACATGTATAAGAGAAATACTAAAAAGAACACTCTTATGTCAAAAGACCAAAGATTCCACAAACAGACCACGAACAAGAAAAAGAATCCTTTTTCATCTTCGTCACCACTCACTCTCGCTCTCTCTCTCTGGTATCCAGTTTCTATTACACAGTGTTGAATCATCGCTGTATTTATTTACGTCTGACATCTGACTCATGTAGGATACACGACACATGTACCATAAAATCAAAGTTATAGTAAAGTAAACAATAACAGTGTCCAGATTCTAGATTTTGAGTGTATTCTTTACGACAGCTTTTTTGGAAGATTCTCGAATCAGTTCTTGTATGTAAAACCCTCATCATTATTAACTTCATCGAAACTTTTGGTGGTGCGTAGTGTGTAGTGTGGATTTTGTGCGTACATTTCCATCTACATTCTACATTCTACATAGCTATATATGTATACGCATATATACTGACATGGAGGATCGAGGCTAGCATCTAATTGGTTGAAAATGCATCGACGTCATTAAAGTGCGGCGCAATCGCACTTTACAAACTACCATTTTCAGGCCTTTTACCATACTAGTAGAGGATAGAGGATCATCAAAGCCTCAGACAGTTTCTGTGAAAATATCGAGAACAACAAGAGTGCATAGTGCTTGATACACAAACTAGTACACAATTTTCCACCAGCAACCACACTATATATAACATATAACAGATAAGAAACACACCAGATAAAGTGATTTTCAAAAAAGGACCCTGCTCATCTTGGTGATTCAACACTTAAATTTCAGGTAAATTTTACCTAGTAAAATAATATTATAGTGATTCCTGATAGTGAATTTTCTAATCTTCGACTATAATAATATGTTAGTCTTTGTGACTGCTTATATATAAAAAATATGTGAGTTGTATGTAGTATAAAACATAAAATGTATATTGTAGAAGAGTGTATATAGAGAAAAGAGTGTATGTGTGTGTGAGAGAGAAGCAGAGAGAATAAATTTTATTGAATTCATACAGGAGAAAAAACTACAGGAGACGAAACAATATTGTGTGTTTTTTAAATTTCTAGGAAATGTCAACCACTATGTTTTCACTGTGCCTTTTAGAAAATCTTTTTCAAAAGTATACCACTTATGATTTGTCAAGAAAATCATTCAATGAGTAGGATCTTTTGTTTCAAATACTTTGTATGAAAATCTTAAATTTTGTACATTGTGTACGTGTCAATTAAATTCAACAAGTTTTGTAGTTTCTAAAGTCCTAACGGACAAAACTCGTGAGGTCATTAAAGGGTCAGGTCAAAGGTCATTACCGTTTAAAAGTTTACAAATGAAGTAAATTTCAAGTACCTATACTTGTAGTCGTCACAGTTGCTAAAAACTACAATTTTCGCAAGTCGGAAGAAAAACAATAAACAATCTTGTGGTGATTTTTTTGTAAAAATTTTTTAAACAATGCAATATTACCTATGTCCTATGTCAATTCAGAATTCAGTTCAAAAAGTGGTTGCAAATGTGTAGGGGCACACATATTGTGCAATAAAGAAAATTTTCATTTGCTGTGAAATGATAAAATACCCGTTTTTCAAAATTTCAACTTTTGGATTCTGTTTTTTTTTTTTTGAAATCTATAGTACATAAAATGGCCGTTATGAACGTCATGGTCGGGGTGCGCAACAGTAATAGGCTTAAGCAGACTTCACCAACACCCATTAAAAAAGTAAGTCCGAAATCTGGAAATCCAATATGCCTGAAAACAATAATTATGTATAACATTGTACTTATTTTTATACTTTATGATTCCTGATTCCTATTTCTTATGTATTCTTTATTATGGATATGCTATGAAACTATTCTCAATGTTTTATAACAAAATATGTGTTGGACATAATTATTTTTTAGGCACCTCCTATTCCACGAGTTTTAAGGGAATCTAAGCGTTTACTCCGTCAGGGGCGCAAAAGTATGTACTATAATATGCTAAAATATACAGTATACAGTCCAAATATTTGATGTTATTTAACCAATACAAACTACAAATTCAGTGTGTATACATACATATGAATCATGAACAAATTAAACATTTAACTAATAAAAAGAAATTTTGTCTGTTTGTTCTCTAGGTGGAAATGACAGCTGTATAAATTCTGTACATAGAACAGTTGAATTAGCCAAAGGCCCTATAGACTATGGAAATGAATCGCAAAAATTACTTTTCCTAACAGCTTTAGGACTATTTCCAAAACCATCTAGTAAGTTTGTCTGTATAAAAGTACATTATACCAAAAGCTTTTTGTTTTAAAACTTTTTCATATACACACTTAATAAAAATGTAAGTACCTAACAGGTCAAAGTTCAAAATATTATTATAGTTTATAACATTTGAAATTAATTCTTGTTTTTTTTTTCGCCTTACTATTTTCAGAATTCACAATGCCACCCTATGTAAAACTAGAACGCTTTGATTCACCATCGAAAGTGATTAAAAATAGCAATAACGTAAGTGTGTCTAAATTTGGCATAATTACCTACTATTACTTACTACTGTCTCCTATCTATTATTTATTACCTATCATTTACATGTTATATAGGTAGAATTTTGTGTCTACGAGCCGCAATCAATAACTTATTGATTCCCGTGTATAGAGGATATTTTTATAATAATAATAATATGATTATCTGTTTGTATGTTCTAGTACCAAACTAATAAGCACAGCATTCCAGTGGCAATCTCACCTTGTATACTTCCTCCAAGTAGAATATGTAGAAAATCGGATAGACTAGCAACGACAACTACGCATGTCGCTGCTGTTAAAGAAGTACAAGAAAATTATAAACTCGCAACTCGAAGACATAAAAATAATAATAATACTCCAATTTTGTACACTGATTCTGACATCGAGGACCTGGACTTGGAACTGTTAATATGTCCATATGATATTCCACATATCTTTGAAGAATTCTTTAGTAACAAATCTTACAGGAAACCTGATACAACCAGAAAGAATAATAGAATAAGTAAACATTCAAGTAATAATTATAAACGGAATATTTGTAGCAGCAATAATATAAGAAGACAACCAATTAGAAATAATAGAAACAATATTAAAACTAATGAACTAAATCGACAAAATACAAATAATAATGATAAACGGAATCGAAATAGATCAATTACTCAGTTAATAGATATCCCTTTTATCGATTTAACAGATGATGATGGAGCATACGAAGATATGAATTACGAAAAATCATATTTCTTATCGTGATACTATTCTAAACTCTATTAATAATAATAATTATAACATATAACATTAAGAAAGACAAATGGCGTACTTTTACTTATTTGTATTAAAATGATAATAGCTTAATTAATATTCAAAATGTTGAATGAAAAAAAAAAAACAACTTGGTTATTATTATACTACTATTGTTTAAACAAAAGAAAAACTACTATTACTGTTATTAGTTATTATTATTGTTTTAAAATCTTATATAGCATGTTTAATTTATTATAAGTATTTCAGAAGAGATGAAAAAATGAAAAAGATGAATATATAATGACAATAAAAACTTCAAAAATGGAAAACATTGAACCTAAATCATCATGTAAATATACTTTGTGTAGAGATTTTTTAAATGAGCATAATATAATAATTAATAATTTAATATCAACAAAAGTATAGCATATCCTTAAATTCAATATAAATATTGCATGTGTGGGTTAAGTACTTTCAATCTAAAATACTTGATAATCATTTATTATATTATGGATTATTGATAATTAAGCAATCCTAAAAGAAACTGGCATTATAAATTTACTGAGAATAAACGTTTAAGATAGTATAATGTAGTATACCTTTCATACTTGATAGTAATATTATAGTCTAAACAACAACCATGTATATTAATACAGGTATATTACAAAAACAAAACAGAGTCTTGCAAAATAATCATTATTAATAATAACTACTATTATTGAATATATTATGTAATGATATGTTTTAAAAGAAAAACGGTTCTAAATCATGACGAAAAAATATGATACGAGTAATATATTATTAATAATAATTTATTATTATACTTTTTCAGGTTATTTATACTGTATGTTATAAATGTCAAGGTTTTTTCAAGGTACCTTGTCAAGATAATTTTATAAGCCCTCTTCATTTTCCATTTAATTCACTGTCGTCGACAGGGTGAATTGGATAAACTTTACTAAGTAATATAATATTATTATGTACTCCCTCTTCTTGTTTAGCGGCCACAGACATCGAGTGGGTCTGCTTCTCACACCTTCGATCATTTTCTTTTCTTTGGTTTTGAACTGAACCAAAGCGTTCATCCAGTTTATCATTAATTGTTCCCAAGTTTTCCTTCTCTTTGACAAACCATATTTCCAGTTGTTTGTCTTGTTTTTCAAGCTCTGCTCCTTTTACTATTTTGAATTGTTTAAAATTCAAAAGACAAGAAATATATTATTAGTTATATATTAATGAAGAATAAAAGGAAGTAGCACCGAAAAGTAGCACCGAAAAAAATGAAGGCAGAGGAATTTTAAATAGAGGATGCCAGATTTATATAATATATTAAAAAAAAAAAACTAAGTAAGATGATGTATTTGATTTTGTTATTTGTTATTAAATATACTCAAAATGACTTTTACTTTCCAATTTCTCCTTCTGTTCTTCTAATTTCTGTCCAATCTCTGTAAGCTCCCTAAATTCCTTGTCAGCTTTGTTTGTTCTCCTACAAAATACACACAAAATCATGTATGCCATAATATAAAAGAAAACGTTTATCTTTAATTAATGTAATAAATACACAACATGTTTAACATTTTTGACATAAAATGATTTTTTTTATACATAAACGCTTATTGCAACAATAAAACTATAATAATATAATAAATGATTTTACCGCATCAATTTCCCCTCTAAATATTGTAGTTTGTTTTTTTCTTTTCTCAATTTCTCAGCAGCCTGTTGTTGTGGATTCTGTCTTTTTTGTTTTCTAGCTCTCATCAGATTTTGAAGTATTGGGTCAGCCCTAACTTGATTGATGCTTATAAAATCAGATTCTGAATCACTTGAAGAATTACTTGAATAATATTCGGTAGTATCACCAGCTTCATTAATGGGAAATGCTGGTTGCCAATTAGATGATGAACCCCCTTGAGCCATTTTTAATTTTTAGTAGTATATCTTTTTGTCCCTACAAAAAAGAAAACACAATTAGTATTAAACTAACTTTTGAGTCCTTAAAAGAATGAGCATCACACACCACACACCACACACATAATATTTTATGTATTATGTCAACATTCAAGCATTCAATATCAAAAAAAATTTGTTGCATTATGGATGACGTTAAGAGTTAAGAATCAAGTGACAATATCTTA
Organism: Sminthurinus aureus; assembly: GCA_034698265.1. Taxonomy (NCBI): domain Eukaryota; kingdom Metazoa; phylum Arthropoda; class Collembola; order Symphypleona; family Katiannidae; genus Sminthurinus; species Sminthurinus aureus. The sequence goes on along the minus strand of JAQGBH010000359.1, from coordinate 13,859 downwards.
TTCATTATTAGTTATTAGCAAATCCATGGACAAAGTCTCTTTTTAAATGGACCTTGTATTTATGTACTTACATCGATTTTATTCGAATCATTTAAACTTTCAATTTTTTTTAAAACGACAATAACAAACAACTTCAAAATGTCACAAACAAATAGTCAAATTTTCAACTTTAAGCAAGGAACTTGCAAATACACCGTTAAATATAATATTGTACTTACCTGATGTTAATAAATGAGCAAACCAATCTTGAAAATAACGGAATAATGAGTAATTTTGAGTATAATTAAAATTTTTATAAGAATCCTGTTTCCGGCTGGTCTGTTTGAAAAGCTCCGCTAGTTTTTTTTGTGTGAAAAAATCGTTTTTTGGACATCTAGAATTTTGCAGTGCTGATTAGAAGTTTCCGAGTCTGACCAATTTACAATTTATCCATTAAAAAACAGTTACGTTCACATTAACAATAAAACGAGCCATTTTACATTACATTTATACATGATCGTATTCATAAATTGAATAGCAAATTGTCAATTTTGTTTTTGTTAGTTACATCAGAAATCAGAATGCGAAATTGTGCAGTAGACAATCTTTACAATTCTACTCTCTTAACTCTTAATTACATAATTAGCAACGGTATAACTCATGTCTCATGTCTATGTTGTGTAATCATACTTGGTCAAATGAGCAACAACATAGCAGTTATTTTTTAATATTAAAGTTGAAGTCCACATGCATTTTTGTTTCGTAACCAAATGAAAAGTCCTTATTTATTTATAAATAATATATACAAGAAGTAGACAGTTTGGCAAATATTTGACAGTCGTCTATTTCAGTTTTTATTACACAGCTATTTAGAAATTATTATATAATTTATATGATAAAAGATTATGGTACAAAAAGTAAAGCTAATCTGTGCCTTGTCGTTTTTGTCAACGTTCTCAATTTATATCATTTTTTCACAAATCCGTTAGACAATAAGCGGTTCAGTCAATTGTGTCATCCTCTTTTTTTTTATCAGTGAGCTGCTTGATATGCAGACGTGTCTGATGTATGATGTGGTCAACCGTACAAAACACAAGATTTTCCAACAAGCAATGTACTCCAGTGGTAAAAACTGCTCCCAAAATGAAAATAGATTCTGTAGCAGTTATCCACCTCCATTTTTTTTTTTTAAAGAATGAAGTTTTAGCAAAATTTTGTGCTTGCGATGTCGTTATAATTTTTACAATGCACCAATAATAATAATTAGTTTTTCCATGTATGGGAATCCCCCGCTGTTATGTAAGCATTGTGTAGCGTTTATTCAAAATTCATGTAAAATGTTAAGGTACCAGTGTAACAAGTTGTAGTTGAACATATGTACTACAAACATTGTGAGAATGTGAATACTATAACCTATAATGAATAATGAATAAATTTAGGTAAAAAGCATGTGCAAATTCCCCAATTTCATCTTTCAATTCATTTCATACATGTCTGTATTACTTCAGCATGCAAAAATGCAGTTTCAATTCGAGTTTCAATTTTGTTGAATCAATGTGTGTTAATTTACATATATATATATACTACATAACCTGTGTATATACATAAAAGATTAACAAATGATTCAGCATGTTTGTCCAAATTATATACGGCATTACCTATACATGTATACTTCCACTCAGTATGTCGTATCTGGTTTATTCTCTTGATTTTTATAGGTCACTAAGGTAAACATCAACACTTATTATCTATACGTATCTAATAATCATAAGAGTCACAATCAAAAGCCGGAGGCAACAAAGACTTTGCAAAACACGAGGATATCACTCCTCTTCACCTGTATTGTAATTGTGAGCAATTTGATGAGTATTGAAAGATTATTATGAACTGAGTTTCAGGCAGTTGGCAGTAGTATTTGTCAAAGTTTAGAGCAAACAATAAATACAAGTTAGATATAACACTGTTTGCAAGAATAATTGTCTACCTCAGCATTAATTTTTTTACCTGTAGAATCAGCAAGTAGTGGTTATTTGTGTAAATGTGCATGTGTATTATTTTAGGTATTAGGTAATCTGGGGATTAGAATGACTAAACTGATAGGAACCGTAACAAAGTTTACTTAGATAGTTATTTTTATGGTTCAACTCCATTAATTCTTTGCCTCAGTCTTCATATCTTTTCCGCATTATTGTACTTACGTCAACTTGCAGATAATATGCAGATATTTATCGTCAATGTACACTGTACACACTACAAACTACATACACAGAATTTTAGGAAAACTGTATCAAAATGGTATTAAACTCTAAATCCTAAACTGTACAATCAATAAGTGATAACAATTTCACAATAACTAGGAAATAGGATTTAAAATTTTTAACCAGTCAACGCAAGCTTTTACCATATTTAACAGTGTCGTATGAGATTTTTATCATTTCTCTTTTGTAGAACAAGTGAGAATAAGAAAATAAAAGTGACAGTTGACGCTTTTGCGAATCACATTAAATATATTTACATGCTCACTAAAAATCACAATAGTTTCAAACATTGACCATTATTTCTTCAATACTGAGTTATCGAGTCAGTATCTGTTATTTGTCTAGTTTAGTAATTTTTGTCCCTATATAGTTAGTTACCACAAACACGCTTTTAAAAGTACAAAAGATGAAGAATTTCAACACTAGAACAAATTTCGGTCTCTTCACTTATTTTTTGTGCATATTTCTTGTTGAGAATGCACTGGCAGAAGAAGTTACTCTATCTAAGCATCCAGTATTAATTGTTATTTCGTATGATGGCTTCCGATATGACTACCTCGACAATAAGACAGAAACTCCGAATTTACTGTCGATTAAAAAAGCCGGTGTTTCCGTACCGTACATGGATAATCAGGTATAATGACTTTTTATGTATTCAATTTCAATTATATTATTCGTATGCAAAGTGCAAAGATTATAGCTGAATTAAAAACCTTGAATAACAAATTGGTTTCAGTTTCTGACATTTACTTTTCCGAATCACAACTCCATAGCAACAGGGCTGTACGTCGAATCTCATGGGGTGGTTGCTAACGCCTTGTATGATCCATTATATGGGTATGTTTTTCTGAATCATGAATTATGAATGCATGATATTCTCGAATCAAATGTAATGTCTTTGAATTAATTTTGATGGTAAATATTTTTTAGGAAACTCAGTGGATATAATGATGACCCTGGGTTCTGGAATTATTCCGATGATGTCGTTCCTCTTTGGGTAAATGAGAATATTTTTTTGAAAATAATAGACATCGTTTTTCAATATATCAGAGTATCAAGGAAATGATCATAAATCAGAATGAAAGGTAAAATATATTAACCCGAATAGCTGAATATTTTTGAATGTGGTATCTAATTGTTTTGGTGTTTCAATGATCTTAATTTTTCTTTCATATTTTAAGGCCTTGAATGAGCTGAGAGGGGGCGAGAGATACTCTGGAGTAAGTGAACGACATTTTTTTGACAACTACAGTTGTCTCAATTTTTCTTTAATGTCTTTGTGCGCTGTACAAGACTCTTTGATCAGTACTAAAACGAGACCGTTAAGATTCTGTGTATTGATTTTATATTTTATGTTCACTCTTTGTTCAAACAGGTGATGATGTGGCCTGGAAGTTTCGAATGTGAGTTGACCAAACAAAATTTCTAAAAGCTCAAAAATTTAATAATTTATGCCACTAAAGCAGCAAATGTCAAGGTGTAAGCTTTTCAATAGATCTGTATTTGAATGTTTGAATGTTCATATTTTGTACTAATTTATTTGTGTAAATCATTAATCAAATTAATAGCATACAACAACACTTTATCCACATACCGAACAAAATACGATCACTCGTATGCGTTTGAGCAACGAGTTGACGATGTCATCGGATGGATTACAAACAAAGATAAGCCAGCGAATCTTGTATTTCTGTACTTTGAAGAGCCTGATTCAACGGGGCATTCGTATGGACCGGAGGGCGAGGAGATCAAAGGAACCATCAAGCAAATGGGTAATAATTCATGTTTTATTTTCAGATTTCTAGTTAAATCAGATCCCTCACTACAATTTTCAATGTCTATAAAAACTAAAATGTTGCCAACTTGTAACGTTTCTTTAGATGATTTAACTGGATACATTATGGAAAAGCTGAATTCACTCAACATCACAGACCGTGTCAATCTCATGTTCCTTAGTGATCATGGTATGCAAGAAGTGGACCTGGAACCTAAATTTATCATCAATTTTGAGAGTATTGTGAGTAGTGAGAATAATACTAAATATGAGCAACATGGAACTACTCCTGTCCTCCAGATTTTACCAAAGAGAGAAAATGAAACGGAAGAAATTTATCAAGCATTTAAAACTGCATCGGCCACCGCAAATTTTTCAGCATTTCGCAAGGAGGATTTAAAGACAGCTAAGCCTCATTGGCACTATGCAGACAGCAGAAGAAGTATGAAATATTACAGAAACATGACTATTGAACATTATATCTTTAATCTTTATATCTATCATTCATAATTCACCACTCAATCTAAACTCTAAACTTTAGACTTGACTTGAAAATGTTATCATTTCGTCTTTTGTTTTCCAGTTATGCCCATTTTACTGGTTGCGGACAAAGGATATCTCTTTGAAGACTATGACAGGACCGACAAAACACATCCATATGGAGTTCACGGCTATGATAATTCAGGTGTCATATGAGATCTTATAAAATGATTTCTTATAAAATTACTTGTTATAAATATGCAGTTATAAATTTGATTGTTATAAAAATATATTGTTAACGCAGACATGGAAATGCGTCCATATTTTCAGGCTATCGGTCCAATTTTTAAAGGGAATGGAAGTATCCAGCCTCCTTTTGAAAATATTGATATTTTCCCATTAATTTGTGAAATCATGGACATTCCAACACCTGGAAATAACGGTTCCATTTCGAATATTCGTCCCATACTTAGTCAAACCTATTTGAGTAAAATAGGAATCAATCCTGAAGGAGGTGACTCTGGATGGACAGGTACGATATTTTACTAAATAAATAATTACACAGCTGATAGATGAAAACAAAAGATATTCCATTTGCATGTCATTTGGAAAAAATGGGATTTGATTTATTAATTTTTAATCATTGTTCTCTTTGTTTTGATATTTACAAACTAAAATTCTACTTTCACAATGTAGTTGGCCAAATTTTGAGCATTGTTGGAGGGCTTTGTGCTGTGGTTTTAATTGCTGGAGTGATTCTTTGGAGGTGGCGTCAGAGGAACCGAAGTCAATCTCTTCAAATGAACTGATCCAGAGGATCAGTGATCCTTAATCCAAAAAGTAATACACTTTTAGAACCTAAAATGTACAATGCACCTGCAAAGAATATTATGAGCTAAGATAGGAACTGATGAAAACTAACAACTAAAGTCCAAATATTGTACAAGAAGAAAGAAGCCATATTTTGTTTTTAATCCAACTTGTGACTTTTCACGACTGTGTTGTCCTGTTTGTTTATTCAAGCAGTTACTTTAAATAGTTTTGTGCCATAGACGCTTTTAAATTTCACACACATGTTTTTAAAATGGCAAGAATTCAAAGCAGGGCTTTGTTTTTGTGAATTATTGTTATTTTTTATTTTTGATTTTTCAAATTCTTCAGTATTAAATTTTTGTTGATGGAAATTTTTGTTGATCCCGGTGCCATGAAAAGAAAAAAAGAAACATTGTTAACCATTTACATCATTTTTATGTTTAGCATTTTCAATAAACTGACAAATTATAGTCAATAATTATTGTCAAACTTGAAGATACAAAGTTTTGGTACAGCTTTGGGATTGTCTTTGAAAATTTTATTCACCATATACATTATACATACAAAGTAAATCACTGAAAAATCATCATTAAAGTTCCTTACTTTTCACTTTTCGTAATCAATATTTCAAATTAAATTCAACTTTTTAACTCCTAATTGTTACCTTACAAAACCAATTGAGTTGGGAAACTAATTTAATGCATGCTGCATGCACAATGTTTATGTGTGCAAATTCATTTAAATGACTCGCTATTTCTGTGTATATCATGCAAATTCGTGCAAAGTGTTACACAACAATATTTTCTGCTAAAAGCCTTCATGAACGTATGAGTACAGATATAACAAATGCAGTTCAACAGTCCATTTTATAGTGAGGATGGACAAATAGTTCAAAGTCCAATGTATGGACTATGGACAATGGACAAGAAGCTACGAGGATAAGAAGTCGTTTATATCACTGAATATTGAATATTACATGTATGTTGGGTGCAAACAAGTCTTAATAAGTACAATCAAACATTTAGTTTTAAGACTTCAGACGTCAAGTAGACTATATGTCATAGCATGTGTTTTGCAAATAATAGTTCAGTTTTGAAACGAAAAAAACAAAAGGCAAACTTCGTTTACATAGATACTCTTCCAAATTCCACTTTGACACTAATCTAATCTCAAAATCATCTCTGACTAATGCAACTTAAAATGTTGAAAACTTTATCATTTCAGTTATCTCCAGCCTTCTTGACAAAGAACAAGACAGATCACTTACAGTTAGTTGTTAGTTTATTCATAAGATAGACGAGAATAAAATGACCTTTGTCCAACGTGTGTTGTATCGTATCGCATGATTTTAGTCCAAATGGAATTTCCCTTTCTATAATTGTTAGCAAAAGTTAAAATAAAATTCAATCGACGAAACTGTACAAAATCAAACTCCAAACTACAAGGAAATTGCAAGTAGTATTGTATGTACAATGTACAGTATTATTGACTATATTAGTACTCATAAAATTTTGAAATATCTAGAATTTTATAGAATTCCTGCAATAAAACAAAATTACATAGTCCAGAAACAAACAGCTTCAAGTTTATTGAGCACATACGTGGGCAAAAATAATGTACTTAAACTAGTTTAAACATTAAACAAACAACATGCGTAGGTACAAACGCGACACACAAAATAAGGAAAAGCAAAACTAATTTTTTCCTTGCAAAATTTCTATGATGTTCTATATTTTAGTTTCTGGCACTTTGACATCTTGTTGTTTGAAATTTAATGTCCCTTCATCTTCCACCATTTTGCCTGTTTATACTTTATTGTTTATCAGCCACAAGAATCGAACACTTCTGCAGCACTTCTTCTTTGTTCCTGTTCATCTTGTGTTCCAATGAAACGATATGACTGATGACTGATGACTGGACGTAATCTACATTAGATTCATCAGCTGTACGACTTAATAGTACGAATATCAAGCAAATCAATTTTTTAGCTTCTATTTTATTTCATGTACAGTACGTAGCATGTAGAAAAGGTCTGCATAAATCTTTGTAATATGTAAGGATAGTCTATGTTTGCAAAAATGTTCGTGTGTATCATGCATATTACATTTCAATTTAGAGTAAATGTACAAAAAATAATATACTTCATAATACAGAATCCAGACACGTATAATGAGCACTATACCTTTTAATTAAAACTGAAACTCTCACGTTTTCCATGAATAGTTTTTGTTTTATTTCTACTCCGCATACACGCATGCATACATAATGCAGAACTATTTGTACAATGTAGAAATTATAGGCAGCATGAAAATGGTCAAAGTGCAACAAAAGGCACACGAAAAATAGAGTGAGTGAGACCGTCAAACTAGACAGTAGACACTAGATATGATATGATATTATAAATTAAAATAAATAATAATACATTGTACCTTATTAAAGTAAAATTGATATAGATTGAAGTCAGTCAAAGTCAAAAGTCAAAGTCGAATTAAAAGTTATGAAAAATATGCATGACACGGAGGTGGTTTTAATTTATTTAGCATTTTGCAGTTTGTCCATGTAGATATGAATATTTGCTTATGTGTACATATTCACACTACATACTACATATTTACTTAATCACAACGTGTGAATACTAGAACAGACAACAGAATGCAAGATATCACCATAAAAATTGCATGTGCTCTGTACTCTTTAGTTTCAAGCTCAACACGTAATTCTTTCGTCTCATTCACCAGTATTGTGTATTGTGTACTTAAATTGTGTATCGAGTATTCAGTAGCAATATATAACATGTACAATGTACAATGTAGCGACCACAATGAATATTACATGTGCACAAAAAGACACACGCACAATTTTATTGCATTTGATCATTTGCAAATCCAGTTCGTCCATTATCCATTGTGATGACTGTAAAACAAGGAAAAAAAAGATGAAATAAAGAATTGAGTAAGGTCTCTGCTCACTCCAAACTCCAAACTCAGTCTCCTTGGCTACTTTGACAAGGAAAGGACATGTCCACGTGCAAACTAAAACTATGTACATAAAATAGAAATAAAGAGCAAGGAATTTAATAGCAGCGTTAATAGAATAGAATTTGGTTGAATAGAATTTGCCGAGCCGTGACAAGTGGCAAGTGACAAGTTTAGATTTAGATTTACATTTAATCTGTAGCAAAATCCCAAAGTGACAGCCAAATATTACACTTACCAGCAGTACCACTCTTTGAATTTTGAGTGTGTGTGAAAAAAAACTCAAATAAGCAAATAGAAACAAATCGTGAGTGTGGAAAATGGAATATTTTAATGTTTTGGATAAAATTGACAACGATGAAGAAATTGGAGAAACATGGATTGAAGCTCTTATTCGATCATTCAATTTTCCAGATTCTCCACATCTTTTTCACATATTGACTCAAGTGAGTTTTTTTCATCATCATTTTTCTAACAGCAAAACAGCACACAAAGAAACGTGTCAAACACAAAAATTCAAAATTAAATTAATAAAATGGCTAAAAATCATCATTTTTTCTGTTTTTGCAGTTGAATAATAGAGTAAAAGAGATGACAGAACTTTATGATTCCTATTCAAAAGGGGACAAAAGTATACAAAGTTTCAGTGTTTGTGACTGTAGTTTACCTCCTATTTTCAATTTTTGGTATTTTACAAAGCATCTCCCGATTGATAAAACACGTCTCGTCATCATTCTAAGATCTCGGACGGAAAATTCAAGACATTCCCCAAATAAAATTTCTCTTCTTCCCACTCCACTCGAAAATCATTGGGCAAAACAAGGTTCCGCATATAATTATTTAGATGCATTTTTTTCTAATTACTCTTTTAATTTCAATTGAATATCTTGTACCGACTAAAGGCACAAAAAAGACAAAAATCTAGTTTAAAAGGTGTGGATCTAAAATTTCATCTTGCTCTTGATTCTTGCAGGTATTTTTCTTGTCAGAAGCTACATAAGTCCTGAATGTCAACAGAATGATCACAATGGATGGAGGGTATTAACTGATACTTTGTTAGAATACATGGCTAATAACAACCCTGATGCCCTCTTTGTAATCGTTTGTCCAAAAAAGGAGAAAGACGATGATCAATGTTATCGTAATGCTCATAATCCACTGAAGTACCTTCAAAAAGTAATAAACGTAAAAGTTAAATAAATAAGTACATTACTTACATACAAAAATGTACAAACGCATTATTTGTGTCGCTACATTGTGTTTATACTTTTTAGAAGTATTAGATATAAGATATTAGATGTACTAGAAACACGCAGGAATAAATCCAAAACAAATATTATTGTGTGCAGTGAATAGTGTATAATGTATAGTGTGACCAGATATTTTCTATACCTACTCTGTTGTTTACATTTAACTCTAAAATATTTTTACTCAGAAAAATCTCTGATCTCTGACAAATAATCCGACAAAGGATGATGCAGATGCAAAGCACATGTCATATTAAATTGAAAATTAAATTAAAATTAGTTTTATTAAAAATCAATAAAGCCTTGTTTATTTATATTTTTAATTAGTAGGTTATTAAATGTAGAATGTGGATGGGGATAGAATAAGTAAGGTTGCTACGTAGCAACCTAAGCAATCTATTGTGGGGCAACCCAAGAAGAATTCTTGAATTGCCCTTACCACATAAATCTACACATATACAGATTTGTAGCACGCAAAAAATAAAAACAGAGGTTAAATAAAGAAGATCACAATTAATTACTTTAAATTATTAATGACTTTGATTTTTATAATTTTAGGATTCTCAAAGATTTCTTGTTATTGAAGATGATGATCAAATAATAGATGGAGACGGAAATGACAAAATATTCCAAGCAACTCTAGAGAAGAAGCAACGATTATTGTTTAATCTGTGCCAAGCAAAACTGAAGGATTTGGGGAAAGAAAAAATACAATGGGAAATTTGAGGCATCCAAAATCCAATAGATAAATAAAACTTTCTATTTACTATGTAATATGACAAATTCTGAGAAAAAGCAGTATTGAATTAAAACTTAATCTTTATACCTTGAAATCAGAGTAAGTCTGAGCATTACGTAAAAAAGATGTTTGTTGTGAGTCACAATTATGACTTATAACTTATGTATTATGTGTACACTGTACACATACATATTTCAAGAAACCTGTAGCAACCGGTAAACAAATTATTTTTCAGGGAAACACTTGCTGGATTTTTAGTGTAAAAAACCGGTAAATAATCCAGATAATTCATTTATAGTGTCGGTTTTTTATTTGTAAAATCTTAAATCTTGTTTACACATGAAATAACAAACTTCTGGGGAAACAATTAATTAATTTTCCGATCGCTACAGTATATACATAAATAGTCACAAATAGATAACACTACTCTTTCATATAAAGCTCCTATTTGTACCTAAAGCTCAGACATATTTACTTGCTTAAATATTATATCCTCTGTACTCTGTACTTTGCAATCTGTATAGTCGGAAATGGATTATTAATTTTATTGTTAAATGAAATGTTGTACCTATTTTTTGAAAATTGTGATGCACAAGAATGTTATGACCGTTCAAGTCATTTTTGTAAGTAAATCTGTGATCCCTGTCTAAAAATTTGATTCAGTGATATTAAAACAAAGAGAGGTTAAACAAATTGAATTTCCTAGTTTTCCCATGTTTAAAGTTTACTCAACAGATATTATGGCCATTTACTACCTATTTGCATGTAAAACTGAACCAAATGAAGTCATACGGATGACTACTATAACATTCAAAGTTTTCCTGGACTGGACAAATTACAGGTATCAATAGCCCGGTACCACTAATCACCAATGCTATCACAAGAAATACAAGAGGTCATTGATCATTTTTGTATTTTCTTTCCTTTTTCATAAAAGCCAATGAAATCCAAAGGTGGTCTTAATGGACTTTACAAGATTTTATAATACAGTACATAATACATATAATAATAAAGACAGTTCAAATAGTCGTTGTCACAAAATACGCATCTTTTAATGCTTAAGTACTTCTCTGATGTTCGATTATTTCTTCTTCTATTTAGCCGTCTTTGTGTTTTTCTCATCTCATGAAACTGATACACGGCAAGTTCAAATTAAATAAATACAACCATGAAAACATGTAACAAGTAAGTACATTCTACATGTCATATCTTGTAGACTGCGTACTGTATGCACTATGCAGTATACAGTTTACACATTTTACTCACTGCGCAAATGAGAAAAAGCAAATAAATAATATCTAAAATCTAAAGTGGTTTTGTGAACTATGAACCATATACCAAATACCAAATCCCACAGCGGAAAACTTAATGTCTTTTGACTTTTGAAAACCTTTTTACTTGATTAAAATAATTATTCTTATTGGTTTACGCTAATATGCGACTGAGTGCTTGTGGGATGACGTCTAAAATTTCCGTTAGATGTTATATCATAAAATTATTCATTTGATTTAATCCAGACTTAATCATGCGTGAGACATTTAAGTCAAAAACTTTCCCCATTTAATGTCTAATATGTCTAACGTTAGTTGTTTACCTTGTGTGTCATTTTCCACTAAAGCTTGAATCTACAGTCTAAAGTCTAAAAGTACGCTGTGGGATTATGAAAAGATGTGAAGACAACATAAAATGTAAATTAGAAACCAGATTGATTCGGATTTGGAAAATTAATTCTAGGAAAAAATCAGTAGATATTTATATTTTACAGGGATTTAATCATTATAAATTTTAATACTCCTGATAAAAGGTATCACATGAGCAATTAACAATTATTAACAATTACTAGTATTATTAACTTCACACATAAACCATATATTATGTAGTTATTGTAGATATCCGTACGTGTATGATGATGTAGTATTTTATGTACTCATATGCAGTTCTGACAACAGTCGACAAAAAATCATGGATCATGGAAATTCAAAATCATTTGTACGTGATGCACGTAGTTAGATGATGATGAGTTTAATATTTATTTAACAAAACTTTTCACCATCTACATACTGAATAATTATCTACACACACACTTTTGACTTCTGACTTTGTTCTTGACAGTTGATAGGCATTCTCATAATATTATAGATATATATTGTCAAAAGTGCATGGCTTTGGGGTGAATGGATTTTGATTTGTTTTGTTTTCGTATCCAGAATCTTCCTGGACTGTTTTCGATGATCAATATGTACAATATACACCTGTTTATTTATATGTACATTGTACATTGTGCATGTTTATTATTATTCTTCTGTATACATATCGGTAGTTGTTAGAAATTGCGTACAATAGTTAAGTAAAGCATTTGAAGATTACGTCTATTAACTACTAATATTCTGGGTACTGGGATTATGTGATTACTCGGCTCTCTTTTTTGACAATATTTACTTTGTACTTTACTACGTATGTGAATACAGGGGAATCCGGTGCAACGACAATCATTTATTTACTGTTTACTGTGAATTGTATGTAGTATGTATAGTGGGATCATTTTAAACAAGTAAAACGTAATACACAGATATTTAAAAAAAAACACTTCATATTATCTTTTTTTGCCCCCTACTTCCCTAGATGTGATTATTCACTTCATCCAATTCAATTAGACTCATCATTTCTCACATGTAGTATTTCATATTTCATGTAGGTAAGTTAGGACGAATACGCCATTGTATTGTGTTTTGTGTTTTGAGGCGACGTTGAGGAAAATCTACGCTGCTTCTTACTCATACTCCATCATCTATTTAAAAAAATAACATGGTTATTGTATTAAAACAAGATTCTCAGCAATAAATAAGTAAATAAGAATGACAAATCAACATTGATTTTATTGACTTGCACTTGAAATTTTCCAACTAATTCTTTATATAAATTGATCCAATTCAACTCATTCTATTTTAATTACAATTGAACTCTCACTGAATACAAACGATTATAATTTCTTCGCACAACTTGAAACTTGACAACAACCATAAACATTACATCCAAAGATACAATCTAAAACGCAACATTTATTTTTAAAAGGATTTTCACTTTTCATTCACCATTTCACTCTTGAAAAACGAAACGAGGTAAGAAATCTCTAGTTTTCAGTTTTCAGTCATACAGTATATAGTGTACTCATAAAATGAAATATTTTTTTCAAAACGGGAGTAAAAAATTTTTTTTATTACTGCATCTATAAGTGCCGTTCAAAATTTTAATTGTCAACTATTTCGATTTTGTTTATACATGTTGTACATTTTTGTTCTTCTGATTATTTTTTTTTAGAATTGACAGACTGGCAAGATGATGAAACGAATGGAACTCCAGCGCTTGCTGGATAATGAAAAAAACGAATCGGAAAACAAGAGAATCCGATTCGAAGCAGAAGAACGTCAAATTGAAAGTAAGAACTTGAACTTGAATATTCTTGTAGTATATAGCATAACAAGTAAAAACCGCCCGTCACATGACGGGCAATACAACTTCTCAAAAAATTCATATCCGGTGGCTCAGGAATCTGTAGTTTTCATGTTAGCGAGCACAAAACCCTGTAAGCGCCAA
>JAQGBH010000358.1:0-55530 GCA_034698265.1 Sminthurinus aureus | reverse complement strand
AACACATCGGAATCCGATGGAAAATTGAATGATATTGGTAGGAATTTGGACCAAAAAGACACCAAAATATGACACAACATGACACCACTTTCCGGTCGAATATGGACACATATTTTTTCAAGGGGAAGCATGTGAAAGTGCAAACAATTGACGTACAAAATACGTAAAAAATCACGGTTAAAATGTAAACTTTCTATTCCCTTCCTGCTTCAAACTGATACATAAACAAAATAAAAACTTGTAAACTTTATAATGAGGAAAAGTGCTTTTCCGTATTACACGTAAATATGTTTAAGACCAAGAACCAAGCTGAGTAGAAGTAGAAGTTGAAGCTTGACTCTGTCAACTTGGCTATCAAAAATACGGATAAAATCAAACGTGAAAAAACTTAAACCATAAACCATAAACCGTACCATACAAAAGAAAAGTTTTTTCCATTCTTTTTTCCTCCGGATAATTACGATACATTAATTTAATTTTGATGCTCCTCAAAATTTTTCGGGAAGAGTTTTCAGTTTTCCTCGGCTTTCCTCGGCTTTCCTCTTGTCCTTACTTTCTCAATTCAAAAAAGACAGTTTGTCACAGGAGAAATTTGTAAAAGCCTTTCTCTGCACATTACCGTGTACCGTATGCAAAACTTTTCCGGTAATTGGATAAAGAAAGAAGAGTCAACATACAAGATACAAGATACAAGACACATGGCGAAAGATAAGTCGGAAATGAAGCGACAACAAACAAATGAGTTTGGAATAGTCACAACAAGGATCAGCGTAAAATTAAATGTCATCACATGTAAAAATCGTGATTGGTGGTCTGGTTTCTGGTTGACGGGAGAGTTGGTTCAAGTTTGATTTTTTTGATTTTTAATCCTTTGACTTGTGAATAAATTTGGTGAATAAAATGTACGATCCAAATTCCTGTTGTAGATTGTAGACAAAAAATGCAACTGTAAGACTGATGGCAGATGGGATTTTGTTGTGCTGACAGTGCATATTTTGTATACTGTATATTTTATGTACAAATGTACTAATTACTTGATTAAGAGTATTCGGAATGTCCCTTTGAAATCCGACATCTAAAATCCAAAAGTCGAGTTTCGAGTGTCAGTTGGCTAGTTAAAAGTTAGTTGGTGACATTGACATTGAGATTGAGACTTGGTACGCCAGAGCAGACCAATCTTGAATTCAAATTACGCATTTTGCTATACTCTACAAATTTTAAGTCTCTCTGGTGTCAAATACATCAAGAATCTAGAATCTAGAATCTAGAATCTAGAATTTAAGAGTGAAGAGAGCCGAAATAAGAGAGAAGAGATTCACCCATAACCCAAACCAAGACAATTTCCTCCTGTAGAAAGAGAAGCAAGATGTGCGTTCATCAAAAAACATTTGAAATACTCTCAAGTTTTCCTGTCCTCTTTCGACTTTCGTCTTTCAACGCATCAAGAAACTTTGCTGACTCTGACTCTGACTCTGACTTTGACTTTAGTAGAACGTCGTCATCATCACCGTCATCACTTCCACCGCCACCACCAAGTTAAAAAACTCTTGAGAATCCAGCTTCAAAAGTCGAGAGTGCAGAGTGTAGAATGTAGAGTCGAGTGTGTTAAGTCAAATCAAGTCAAACCCCGAACCTTCTGGTTTGGTCTGAGTTTGGGTGGTTTTGGTTTTGGTTTTGCACAACCTTCATAAACTCTGTTTCAAAGCAATTAGTGGGGATTGAAAGGCGACACAAATTGCTAATGCTGCATTTTCTTTCCTTAAAACCCAAAGACCAAAGACGTTGTCGACGCTCCTTCTTTCTCTCGCTCCCTCTATCTCTCTCTCTCTCTCTCTCTCTCTTTCTTTCTTTTGGCATTAATTGAATTCCTTCCTTTGTCTTGTCCTACCCATTCTCCCATTCTCTTCTCCACTATTCTATTTTCTGATCTATTCAAGATTCTGTTAAAAGTCTCACCAACTTAAAAGTCAACTCAGGTAAATTTCCTTTCACAATTACTACCCAATACATTTTACATATGGAAAATGGAAACCCACCAAACACAAAACTCTGGTAGGTTTTTATTTAAAAAACCATCAGAAATTTTCAGAGTCTCAACGATTCAAGATTCAAGACTCTCAACTGTAAATTCTAGAATCTAGAATCTAGACTCAAGATACTGAAAAACTCGGACTAAAACTTTCCACACTTACTGCTACAAGAGAATAGAAAAAAGTGATTGTTTTGCCCCAAACTACTTTTACCTCAAGAAACAAGGAGCAAGTAGTAATAGTAATAGTAATAGAAAAGCTATAAAGTACATCAACTCCTCATCTTGGCTCAAATCAGCTCCAGCTCCAGGTTTATGCTCTCAGTTTCACTCACACTGATATTTCGATTTCACTTTCCACTGGTTTTTTATAGTGTGGCCGGATTTGTACGTAATACATCCAACTTTCAGCATCTAGCATCTACTACGCTATTCTTCTATTCTTGTGTTGTGTTATTTTCTGTTGTACTTGAGCCCGAGTGTTGTGTTGATGTAGCTCTTGATTTTGATTCTGACTTGGATTTTGATTTTGATATGGTATGATATGATGTGCGGCTGGAGGCGAAAGTGAGATGAGAGGCTGAACAATGAAGAATCCAGAATGGAGAATGGAGAATCAGGAACGGAGAGTGAAAAACTGTGGCTAGGATGTGGGTCGTTTGGTTTGGTTGCTGGTGGGACTTTGGCTTGGATTTTGGTATTGGTTTTGGATTCCGTTTTGATGTTGGCTGTTGGTTGTGGTTCCTTGGATAAATTGAACAACTGAATGGTGAATGGGTTGGGGAAAATAGGACTCAAGGACTCAAGGATTCAAGTATGGATTACTTTTACTCCTCTTCTTTTATTCCTCTACATTTCAATTCTGTGCAGCATCCAGGACCAGAACCAGAACCAGAACAAGAACAACCCTCAGTCCACACCACACTCCAGACTCCACACATGATGGCAAAACCTCGCTAAACCCACAAGAACCAACACAAAGTTTGGTCGCTCCGTTGACAGAATATTCGATTTCCATGTGGCAATGGGAATGAAAACACAAACACTACACATTACACATAACATAGTACATGGTAAAAGTGAACAAAACACTTGTATTTTTCTACATGTTTCTCTTTGGAATCTATTTCGTCTTCATTTTCACTTTCACTTTTCCTCTCCGTTTTCTTGACCATTTTCATTCTTGCCCAGTTTAGTAGTCTGTTTTCTGCTCTCTGTTTTGATAGCCTACTAGTCCAATGGTCAGTCTAGCTGGTAGCTGAAAGCAGGAAAACTTGAGAGAAAATAGAGGGAAAAGCATCTACAATCTACATCCACATCAGGATCCACGTGACTTGCATTCCGCGTGCAAAAGTTCATCAAGATTCGGTGGAATCTAAATCCTTTGGATTTGGATTCCGATTTCTCTCCTTCTTCCGCTAAGTCTCCTTTCTATTGCTAAACTAGCTACTTTTGTACAAAAAAAGGCGAGCAAAGAGTCCAGTTTCTAGTTTCCAGTCTCGAGGCTCGAAGCTCGAAGCTCGAGTCTCGATTCTCCAGCTTTTCCAAATAAACTATTTAATACGAGAAATAATGGGATTTGCCATCATTATTATTGCGAATTATTTTGGCAAAATCCAGAATCCAATTTCGATTGGAAAAAGCACAACATTTCACCGCCTTCTGCTCAATACACAATACACAATACACAATACATACACGGAGAAATTGCTCTCATTTCCCATTACAGCTCCTGAGCTCATATCCTATTTACAGTGTACAGTGTACAATGTACAATGAACAACATTCCCTGTTCAGTATTATGCATTACGAGTGTCGAGTGTGAAGTGTCTCTTTTTTTTAGTGTCGAGTTGGTGATAAACCTGGCGTAAAGCAAGGGAAAATCCCTCATGAGCCTGCGAAAAGAGAAATGGGGATTTGGAATCCAGAATCGGGAATCCAGGCACTAAATTTTTAACTACAATTAAAGGATTTCCATCTTAATTATCTCCACCTCTGTACTCTGTATAAATCTCTAATCCACACACACACACACACATTCCTATCAAAGCAAGCCACTCGGACACTTTGATACTTTTCCCTTTTGCTTCATGCATTATGGATCCTGCTCCCCTTTGCTCCATGCATCACCCAACTGTAAAATAAATACATGTGGCTCAGTTTTGTTTTTAGGTCTGTCATCTGGGGAATTGGGGAATAAAATGAAAACATGATAAAGGTGATCCGGGTCCAGATCCAGATCTGGTTGTGGAATTAAAATTTTGAGCTTAGGATTTTGCACAGAGTGTTTGGAGGTTGGTCTATGATCTATGATCGGGCTTGAACTCATTCCCTTTGGATCTAAATAATAAATATACATGTTATTTGGAACGAGGAGAAATGAGAAATGTCGTGGGTGTAAATTTGAATTTGAATTTGAATCTGAATCTAAATTTGAATTTAAGTCGGGAGACAGAAAATTTGACTAATTAATTAATGTCACTCATCCACTCCTTCACTCGTTCACTCACTCATGATTTATTAATTAGTTGACTCAGTGCTCGGTTCAAAGGATCACCCATTTTCACTCTGTCACTCTGTCTGTGACTCTCTTTGGCTAGGTTTGGTTTTGGTTGTGATGATGAGACTGAAACTGATTCTGATTTAAGCTTGCCTTCCGTTTCTGTACAGTCTCGTAAAGTTGATTCTAATGTACAATTTTGTGGTGGCGTCGTCGTCATCATTATCGTACTTTTGAATTTAGGACTCACCAACACCAACGCCAACGTAAAACACTGACATCGGAATCGACATTGACATTGACAATCCAGCTAATGAAGGAAGAATGAGCTACTGGATCAAAAACTCGGTTTTGTTTTTAGCTGTAATCGTATTCTGCATTATTTTGCCCTGAACTTAACTTTGTGCCTTTTTCAACAGGAAAAACTCTTAAAATTTCCCTGTGTGAAATACATTCACTAGACACTAGACACGAGACATTATGGAAGCGGAGTATGGAGTGCGCCACCCACTCTGAAATTTGAAAGTTAAATGTAGATTTGTACACACATGTGTAGATTGTAGATTTTGGACGTAAGGAGGTTGAGGTGAACCGGAATAGAATAAAACAGGAATGAAATGGAATGAAAATGGAAATGAAATCAGGTCGTAAAAAAGACATACGACTTAATCGTTATAGCTCACATATCAATTTCACCCAATAGATTTTGACTCGGATGGCTCCTTTGGCTTTGCTTGACTTGACTTACTTGGTTTGGTTTGACTGTGGAGTGGAGAGTGGAGAAAAGAGAAAGTTTTCCTGTTCAGAGAAAATTCCCATTGTGGAAAGTCTGGAGTCTAGAGTCTAGAATCGAAATGGCACTTCTGTGTGTCATTCTCATTTTCACAGTGGAAACAACAAGATACTTCCGATTTTTTACGGTCAACTTCCATGAGCATTGTGCACTGTACAAAACTATTTACTTGTACAATATATCCATGTAAATAAGTACTTTGAACTAGAAAACATCCAGACATTTGTTTGGTTTTTAAAGATCCTCTGACGTTCTCTTGTCTCTTCTGTGGGGATAAAACTGGAGATGATAACTTGAAAATAATTCAAAATAAACATTTTTCATTGTCACATGCATAGTTTTGAATGGAAATGGGAATATAAAAATTGTAATTCATGTTGCCATAGAGACCAAAGAAAAGAAATAAAAATATACTTTCCAAATTCTCCTCGCTAGAAAAGTGCTTATTTTTTTCGCAATGTACATTGTACATTTTACATTGTCCATGTAATTTAACTGTCATAATTTCCCTTACCGAAACTTGAGCTTTTGTATCTCAGCGCAAGTTCGGCATGAGCTTTGATTTTCAAATGTCTCCAGTCAACAGTCAACAATATCTACCTGTACCTGAGATTTCAATTATTGAGAATATGCTTTATGCAATCTAACCCAATCCAATCCAATCAAACCCAATCCAAAAAGAACAGATAAGAAAAGAACAGAAAAAAGCAGCTCGATCCTCAAATCTTGAGATCTTGAGTCTCGAGTAGACAGGCACTGACAAACATTGAATTGGGAAATTTGAAAAGCACGCCGTCCAAATTCTCATGCTTAGTTAGATTTAAGTGGTTTTACAAACAACTGGGTGTGTACACAAGACACAAGACACAAGACACAGACACAAATAGATTTTAACAGGAGGTGAAAGAAAGGAAAAAGAAAGGACGAGAAATTTTAACAAAGGGATTGGGGAAAAAACTAAAATACCATACCAGAGAATCAAGGGTAACCCGCATTTCTTGAGCATTGAGCATTGAGCATTGAGCACGTCTTCCTCTCTCCTTCTCATTTGTTGGGAGTCGGGTGTCTACTACAATATGTGCAGAAAGTATAGAGTCGATAGTAGAGAGTAGTAAGTGCAAGGTATGGATTGGATTGAATCAAATAGGTGTGTGAGATACAATAGAAAATAGCGGAGGAAAATTTGATATGGGATCCAACAACAATTTACCGTTTACCGTTTACAGCTGAAACTAAACTGGCCAGACCAGACCAGACTGGAGCAGCTGATTTAATATTTTTCAGTATATTGATACTTTCCACAGTTTCCCCAGTTTCCACAGCCCAACGGGGAAAGTTAGAACGTTAGAACGTTAGACAATAGAC
The DNA here is from genome assembly GCA_034698265.1 of Sminthurinus aureus. NCBI lineage: Eukaryota > Metazoa > Arthropoda > Collembola > Symphypleona > Katiannidae > Sminthurinus > Sminthurinus aureus. The sequence continues at coordinate 48,843 of JAQGBH010000358.1, read as the reverse complement.
AATGTGCGTACACTACATTTTGGATTTGGATCCTCCACATTCTCACATTCTTTTTCTATTTCAATTTTCTCCCTCCGATTTGGATTTGGAAAGTGCAGCTCGCTCGCTCTTTTTGTTCTATCAGGAGGATGAAGGAATGGAAACGGTTGAGGAACAAGGAACAATCTTCTTTCTCCTACCCTTCATTAGAATTCATAGAAGCAATGTCTGTCGCTAGTCACTACACTCTACACTCTACACTCTTCTTTCCTTCTCTATTACCCACTTGTTATGCTCCCAAACCCCTTCCTCACTTTCCCTCTCCCTCTCACAACCAGAACCAGAATGAGCAAGTGGGAATGGATCACAAAAGGAAAAGTGAAATCCAAATCCAAATCCAAACGAAACCTCGACTTTCCCTTACAATCCAAAAATAGAGAGAAAAGGGGGAAAGCAGTCCTGTCTACTGTCTATACATGATTCATCTATCTATCCATCCAGCCATTTACTCGCTCCACTGACTTTGTGAACGGAGGCCTAAAAGAGATTCTAGATTCTAGATTCTAGATTCTAGATACTTTGAACAAGCACATTGCACATGTACAAACTAAACAAAGATTGTGGATCGTGATACATGTTTAAGAAACCGCTGTCCTTCATTTCCATCCTGTTTGTTCTTTGTTCAGTTTAAAGAATTTAAATCAGTCTCAAATTAAGCTTGGTTTGACTTGGTTTGGTTTGGTTGGGTTTTGGGTTTGCTTTAGAATTTGAAATTGGCCCCTGTTTATTTTTTGTAAATATTTGATATGTAGAATATCTAGATTCTAGAAAGGAAAGGAAAAACTGGATGTTGAATGTTGAGCCGGGCGGTGTTTACTGTTTATATTTGATTTGCATTTTGTGCCTGCGCCTTTCCTTCCGTTTCTTCTTTCTTCTATCTTGTATCCACTGCTTAACATTTACCATTTCATGCATATCGTGTATCCAATGGGATCCAGAATCCAGAATCCAGAATCCAGAATCCAGAATCGAGTCTGTGAGTAGAATGTGGAAAGGTATCGAAAGATTGGAGTCGAAATTTTACTCTGACATTCTGACATTCTGGCATACTTTGATATTGGAAATGTTAAATGGTAAATGGTAAATGGTAAATGGTGCGCGGTTTGAGGTTGAGCATTGAGCATTGAGTTGGATTTGAGTCAAATTAATTTTCCTCCGAGTTCCGGTGACAGCACAGTGGATTTGGTGTTGGTTCTGGCTTTCGATTTGGGTTTGTAAACTGTGTGGGTAAAAAATGGCAGAGTCATCACCTACATCGTCAACGTCACCAGTCACCAGTGACAGAAATGTAGCCAGTAACCACAGTCAATCGTCTGGTCTACTTTGTTCTGTAAAGGTTTGGCTTAGTTTGGTTTGGTTAGTTTCGGTGGCAAAAGGCGTGAACCCGGAACAAGCAACCGAATCGCGAATCTCGAATCTCGAATCGGAATCCAAACCTGAAATCCCAATTCAATTCAATCCAGTCCAATACAATCCAGAGTCAAGTCAAGCCAAGCCAAGCCAATGCATTGAAAATGCCGCTTTGAAAGGTGTAGAAAGAGCCAGAGTGAGAGTCAAAGTTGTTACCTAGCTCATGTTTTTCGGTTTGGTTTCGCTTCTCTTCCCGTCCCTTCTTTATCAGTGTCACTTGGCAGCTCAGGGTTTGTCACTCGGTCTCCATCCAAACCAAACCGAATCAACCCAGGCCAAGCCAAACCAGACCAAACTACATGATGAAGAAAAGTGAATGTGAGGAAAGGCCTGTCCTGGGATTTCCGTTCTTCTTCAGCTTCCCTTTTAATGGAGACTTTTCTCCATTAAAAATCTCTCGGTCTTCCCTATCCCTACAACTTTAGAATTGCCATATTATTACTATTGCTTTTCTATCACTATTTCTTCTGATTCTGGTTCTGGTCCGGTCTGATCTGATCTGTTCGCCTCACAACAGACTATTAACTATGGACAAGAATTTGGGGAATCGTTTTTTCTTTGTTTCTTTTTGTATTTTTATTGCAGTTTGTTCACTTTCTATGTGTATACATAATACATGTATACATGGTTCTAGTTTCTAGTTGGTTACTCTAGTTGGTTAGTTTCCTATTTATTTTTGTGTACACTTGTGGCCATGGTCATTTCATAGTTTCCATTTCAGTTGGGTTGTTTCAAGGGAAAGTGAAACTTTTCCCTTTATTTTAAGTGCATTTCCTTCTAGTTTCTAGTTTCTAGTTTCTAGTGCAACCAGGAAGCTAGGAAAAATACATTGAAGCTCACAACTTTCACTTTCTCCCCATCTTGCTGATGGACGAGCAGAAGAGAGACATAAATACAATACAATGTAATATACAGTGTATATTGTGTGTTGTGTATTTTGTGTCATGTATTTTGAGGGAATAAAGGAGTCGGCAGCCGACGAATGGAATGGCGGGGCAGTTTGTTTACCTTTTGTTATTTGTCTTGAGTCTTGAGTCTTGAGTCTTGAGTCTAGATTCTAGATTCTAGAGTCTGGTGCATGGCAGCGCCTTGACAAAGGACGTGAGGTGAAGAGAGAAGAAATAGAAATAAAAGTAGAAATGGAAAGCTGAAAAGAACTAGAGGAAGAAAAGGAGGAAGAATAGGAAGAATAGGACAGAATAGCTACTAATTCATGACATTGGCAGTTTGACTCAGTTTGACTCAGTTTGACTCAAGACTCAACAGCACAAGGGAGAGAAAGTCAACGCACGCTCATTCATTTTGCAACGAGTCAACTCAACTCAACTCTTCCTTCCACATTCATTCTAAACTCCAAACTCAACACTTTAAGAATTGCGTATCTCGTATCTTGTACAATTTTGTAAAGTGTACTGCTCAGCGCTCAACGCTCAACGCTCAACGCTGAATGTACAATGTACAATGTACATTATTCAGACTAGACTAGTGCAAAAGGTTGTCTTTTGACTTTGCAGCATGTAAAATGTAGAGCGTAGAATTTAGAATGTAGAATGTAGGTCGGCGGGAAGAAAGCGGCAGTCATACAATCATACACCGTCTATCTATCTATCTACAAACAAAGAGAGACATGAATGATGCAACACGGACATAATTCAAAATTCCAAAGTGGAAGATAACTCCATGCATCTTTAAAATTTAAAATAGATGACAAACAAACAAGACACGTTTTACTTTCTCTTTTGAATTTTTGAACCTTTTAAGAATTTGTAAGTTAGAACACTCCTTTGTTTATAAAAATATTGTATCCTCAAAATTCAAAACTCCCGTGTCTTGTGTCTTCTGTTTTCTTGAAAGGACTTTTATTTTTCTATTTGTTTTTCTTTGACAAAGATGAAACAAAGCAGAGCAAAACCAAAATACTTGTGACTTAACAAAAAAGGACGAGGAATTTTAACAAAGGATGAGACTAAAATATGTTCAAGAAAATTGAAAAGAAAAAGAATAATAATAATAATTCTAATTGTCTTTTGTTTTTTTTTTGTCTCTTTCAGATGAGCCGTGTGAGGGGACGTCTTGTGCCTTTGGAGCGAGTTGTGTTGTTGAGGGTGGTCGTGGTCATTGTCGCTGTCCCGAATCCTGTCCTCAGAATTATTCTCCCGTCTGTGGAACTGATGAAACGACCTACTCGAATGATTGTCTCCTCCGACTCTTTGCCTGTCAAAACCAAAAAACTATTCGGATTCGACATTCTGGGGAATGCGGTAAGTTTAAATTTCAAGTTTTTATAACAGAGCAAAACACAAACTACAGAGGGAAAATTCATCATTTCATTTCATTCAATATTACACACCTACACACGCTCATTTAACTTTAAAACATGTTGTGCTGATCGACTTGGAGTAAAAACAACAAATTTTTTTCCCATATTTTTCACACAAACACAAACACAATCCATAATACACAATCTACAAAAGAAAGGGAAAAGTAGATAATATCCTCGGAATATCGTACCCAGGCAAATGTGGCGTTAGAATAAGTGTCGTTTTGTGTAATGGAGTGGAATGAAGAAATAGATGAAGGTTATATAATCCAGAATGGAGTATGGAGTATGGAGTATGAGCTGGCACACAGTGTGCATGGACGTGGACTGTATCGATTATTGATCAGAATAAGTGTCGTCAACTAACTATGGTCAGAGGGTGAAGTGATCAATAAGAATATATACATGTATGATGTATGTCGTATGCGTTCAACTGTTGGCTGCCTGCTGTCCATGTCCATGTCCACCTCCGTCGTCCTCTTCGTTTTCGTCTTCCGCTACGTCACCCACAATTACTATAATTCCTCTCCCATTCACCCAAAACCCCATCACACTACTTGAAAATAATAGAGAGAGAGAAAGAGAAAGAGTGAGAATTTATTATGCAATTTCATATCTACTCAAGTGGAAACCTGTGGCAGTGGCAGCCGAAGTGGCGGCGCCATTATAAATACAGACAGCCGATAGTGTAAACGATAATTGTCATAATATTCATTTTCAAGGCTTTTTCCTGGAAGCAGGTTGTTGTTTCTGCAAGTTTAATTATCGGTGTAGTATGTAGTAGTAAAACATGTAGATTTTCAATGAGCATACAAAACAGTGCAAATAATACCTAAAACTCTGAGTCCAAAGGCTCCAAAGCTTTGACAATTGTCAAGGTTAATAATCAGCTAGGAGTTTTTACATCATTTTTTCTACCACTTTAGAGGTTTCAAGTTTCAAGTCAAGTGAAATGGATCTACGGTGCAGCTGTATAGGTAGGTAGATAGATACATTGGATGTCGGATGTCGGAGGTTGTAAAGTGATGACGGATGAATGCAATATTTCATCATAGGGAATTAATTAGGAATTTAATTATGTGCCTGACAATGAGAATGGGAATTTTGAGTGAGCAGTAGAATTGTTTTTTAATTTTTGACTCATTAATCCCTCGCTCGAGATTTGAGATGCTCGGGGAAAATTCAAAAAACAAATGAGAACATTTTTTCCAAAATATGCTTCTTTTCTCTTTCTAAAGATAGCATACATTTTAAAGGGGAGACAATCTAGAATCTAGAATCTAGATGAAAATGAGGAGCGACAGTGGGGTTTATCTTACAAATGATGTTGGCTGTAGACTTGAGAACTGTAGAGTGTAAATGCGTAGATGTAGACTCTAGATTCTAGATTCTAGATTCTATATTCTAGATACTAGATACTAGATACTAGACTGTAGATTGTAGATTCATACATTGGAATTTAAGATCAGAGCCTGAGGCATCCTCCAGCATGTGAAACTATTTATCGAGTTCTCCTTCTCGTCTTCAGAAATTCCACAATTTGTACCCTCCCAAACTTACACTTGTACTTTAGTGAACTTTACTCAGCTACAACTCTTAACTCTTAACTCATGATTCAAGTTGAACTTGTGATGTGATATACAGTGTACAGGCTATAGGTATAATATATAATATATTACGTAATGTGTATCCAGTATCCAGTTTGGAGTTTGGAGTTTGGAGTATGCAGAACAGAAGAACAAGAAGAGCAAGAAGGTTGTAGGGAAAAGTAGGGAGTAGGGAGTAGTTTTTCTTTCATAGTAACGCAAATATTTGAACTTTCCATTCCGTGGAACAAAAAACGTAGCGGACTTTCAAACTCTAGTTTCCTTTCGTTTGCAAACAAAATTTAGCCTCGAGCCTCGAGCACCACTACAGAACGCACACTGTAGACTTTAGAATGCACAGAGTACAGAGTACACAAAAGTGCGTACTCAGCTGTAAACTTTTTTTACACATCCGCTCCTTTTGATGACAGCCGGTTCCCGCTTTCCACTTTCTCCATACTCCGTACTCCATACTCCGTACTCCTTAGCAGACATGACATTTACTAAACGAAAACCCGAAACTTTGGCCAAACTCACTTATTATTTAATACATGACATATTATCTACAATCTATGTATTAGCACCAATGTTTAAAAAACCATTTAAAACTACACCTCAACACTCAACACTCAACACACATCAGTGTATCTCCTACACTGTTATTTTAAGAGAGGGTAAATTGATGACTTTTCTTTGTATTATGTATGTGTTGTAGACATGCCGGATCCCTGTGCCACGAAAAAATGTCAAATGGGTTCAAGATGTGTCCCGTCGATGGATGGACGCTATGCCACTTGCGAATGTCCCACTTCTTGCCCGGGTACGGGTGTGGGCCAAGGTTACTATGGAAACGGAAATGACCTGGAGAACTATCAACAGCCCGTGTGTGGTTCGGACGGGAAATTGTACCGGAATCGATGTGAGCTGGATCGAGAGGCCTGTCGATGGATGAGAAACATTACAGTCAAATACGATGGAAAATGCGGTATGTTTTCTACTTTCTACTTTCTACACACCAATCGTTTCATATATTTTTTTAAATATTGTAATTTCTCTATTTTTTATGCAAGGGCTAAAACTCTATGATTTTATGCTTGGCATGGTTTGGTTTGGCTTGATGTGGTTTTGGTTTATAGGAAAGATATGAAAAAATAGGGAAAAGATGAAATATTCACAAAAAAATTAGAGCATACAAGATTTTAAATTTGTAATGTCTAATGTACATAAAAATTTTATATTGTAGATTGTAGGCCAAGTGTTTTTTATCCGTCTATTTTGCATGTAATAAAACAAAGGTTTGACGTCACTTTTTGTGTCATATGCAATTTTTCCAGGTTTTAATATTTTCCATTTCATTTTTCATTGTAAAACAATGTGACACCCTCATCCACATCCACATGGTTGCTGAGTTGAGTTGAGTTGATTTGAGCGGAGCTGAGCTGAGCTGAGTTGAGCTGAGCTGTGAGACAGTAGGACAGACTTTGGGATTGTCACTTGCTGATTCAACTTTATTTCCTTGAAATTACATAGCCCAAAGTAGAGAAAGAAGGAAAGAAAGAGCAACTGGGTAAAACAGATTTAGCTGGGAGATGAGCTGGAAGCTGGAATCTAGAATAGCGAAAATTTAATTCTGCCCAGCGTATTTTCTTTATTATAACTAAATCTTTCTGAGCTCTTTGGGTTTTAATGTCAACCACAAAGAGAAAGAGAGAGAGAAGAGAGAATTCGTATGTAAATGTATAAAATCCGCAGTTTCATAGTTTTCTCTCTACTGTCTACAGCGGCATCTCAAATTACAATTTATTTTAAATTTTTAGTCTAGTGTCTGATTTGACAGATTTTGGTGTCTAAGCTTTGTAATACGCCTACATTTTACATTTTACAGTTTACAGTTACAATTTTTTCATTTTTCTTATCTTGAAAGAAGAGCATAATAAAAAATGTAACTTGTTGTTTTATTTTTGTATTTTCTCTGTCTGTCTGTCTGTCTCTTTGGTGTCCTAATTTTCTTTTGTTTTTCATCACTCTTGCAAAATTCATCATATTTTGCTCTTTTACTCTTCTGTACATTGTAAATCCTTTAAATTCACATTGTTCATTGTACAATGTACAATTTACATGTGGGAATGACGCGTTGGTGAAAGCTGATGCTTTCCCATAAGACAATCTAGAATCTAGACTTTTGACTCCAATTTTCATCCGTATTATGCATTAGAGCGCTAGGATTTGAAAGCATACTTTTACAGACAATTAAATATCAAACATTTTGTGTAAAGGAAATGAGACTGAATATGGTAATTTTGAAGGCATCTCTCATTCTCATTTTACTAAAACATTAGACATTTGACTAAAAAAACAAGATACAAAAGCATGGATAGGAGAAAGCAAAATGACTAGATTCTAGATTCTCAAAATCACAAGTACAAAAGTACGTGGAATAAATCGCAAGGAAAATATATTATTTCAAGTAAAATGAAATCCTTTCCAAAATTCTGGATTTTAGATTCTGTGTTGTGAATGTTGAATTTTGGTTGTATTCTGGCTTCTACAGATTCTGTCTTGAGTCTTGTGTCTTGTGTCTCTGTTGACGTATCCGTCTCACATTGAGACAAATAATTTGGATTTGGATTTGGAGCAGCTGCAAACTGTGAGGGATGGCAGAGACAGAACAACGTTCATTCTTTCATTCTTTTTTTTCTTTCCTTCACTTTCATTTTACACTTTTTACTGTCGTGGATCGTCGGTTGTCGGTTGTCGACCGTCTGCGACTGTTGACTGTGACAGGATAAAATACAAGTAGATAGAGGAGGAGGATCGTATAACTCGATCTCCAACTGGATCTGAATCTAGATCCAGATCTGGAGCTGAATGTTGAATGTGGATCTTGGTGAAAGTAGTCTTAGAATTTTTATTTCTATTTTTAGTTTTATTTGAGCGGGTAAAAAACTGAGAGAGAGAGAGAGACAATAAGAAAAACTAGGACTAAAACTGAAAAATGCATTCCAACTCAGACTCTAGACTCTAGACTCTAGACTCTAGACTCTAGACTCAAGACTCAAGGAATAGAAATAAGAATAAGAATCGCAATAATACGGAGCATAATATTTTTTTTGCAACTTGAACATGAACAAAGAGAGTAGTAGTAGCAATAGCAGTGTTGGTGACAGAATCAGCGAGAGACAGAGAAAAATACAAAGATATATAAAAGAGGAGACAGTTTATAGTGAAAAAATCGAGGAGTAAATTTGACTTTGACACGTGGAACGACAGCCGATTCCCAAGGATTCATCATCAACTCTTATACTCTTGTTTAGAATTTAGAACGTTGAACAGTTCCGTTCAACTCTTACCAACTCCGCTCAGCTCAGCTCAACCCGACTCAGATCAGATCAACTCCGCTTAATTCAAGTTATAGTTGTGGTTATAGTCAAAGAGAAAGCGCATGGAGGAGAAAATCCTTATTCTTTTCTTATGTACAAAATACCCAAGTAACAGTCTTCAGTTTCTCTCCGTCTTCGCATATAGACAAGAGACAAGAGAGAGACAAACATTTCTATATAAATACTCTGGGAGACAATTCAAAATTCAGATGGTTTTTCCCAATCGAGAAAAAACATGTTGAAATCCATCCGTCTTTTCATCTCCCTTTTCCTTGACGTAAAATATACTCGTGTATTTTGTATATAATTTTCTGTACAGAGTACAACTTTTCACTAGACTCTATACTCTAGATTCTAGATTCTAGATTCTAGACTCTAGAATCCATGCACAAGACACAAGTCAGTAGACAGAAATGCAGAAAAAAGAGAAAAGACAATGAAATTTTGTCTCTCTTTATCTCTTGTTTTCTGTGGGCTTAGGCTGGAGACTGGAGACGCTTGGGCTTAGGATGATGATGGTAAATGGTGGATTTTTCAACAAAATGATCATCATCATAAAGATCTTCTTTTCTCATGTATATTTTCTACATGTTACATTTTGTCCTGTTCCCTTCTGTCCTGTCATATCCGAATCTTTTTATCCGGATTAAGGGTGACGTCATTTGTTCCCTACCTTTTTAGACAAATATAAGCAAAAGTATAAATATAAATGTACTCATGTTCAGCATCATGATCATGATAAAGATGAGGACGAGGACGAGGGAAAAGTTGGAGATGAAAATGATGAAGATGATGATGGTGGTTTTGGTTGTCGTAGGGTTATTTCCAAAATATGTACATTGTTAATATTTTGTGTTTCATATTCTGTGTATTGTGTATTGTGTATGCTTTTCTGCTTTAGCATGGTTGACTGACATTAGTTTCTTTCCTGTTGGTTTTTCTCTTGTTCTTGTTCTTGTTGTTATGTTGATTTGGATGTTGACGTGTTTGTTGTTTGTTTGTTGTTTGTAGATCCATGTGAGGACATTTTGTGTACAGCGCCGCAGGTGTGTCACTTGGACTCGGAACGTCGACCCATTTGCCGGTGTGGAGAAGTTTGTACGATGGATTTTGAGCCGGTCTGTGCATCCAATGGCATGACGTACTCCAACGAATGCCTTATGAGACAAGAAGCATGTCGGTCGCGACGGGATCTACGAATCATCTACCGTGGCAAATGCTCCTCGGGTAAGCAGACACAGAAGAGAAACAGAATAAAATATACAAAAAAATACAGTGTTTTTTGTTTCGGTCTAGACTAGAATATAACATACAATGTACAATGTGCCTAATGTAGGTAGATGTATAGAAAATATAGAAAATATAGAAAATGTGGAAATATGGAAATATGGAAACTTCTCCATCCATCCCATTCCCAATCCTCATGTTCATGTTTTCACCTCCTTCCTCTTTCACATTTCAGTCAAATCGAAAAAACATAAAGATTACATGACTATGCAGATTCCTCACCATTTACTCCACTCTTCACTCTTCACTCTTTCTCCCTTCTCCATTTTCTGGGCTTTCCATTCCATCCCCTCTTTGCCTCTTTGCAGAAATGAAATGGAAAGGAAAAGGACGTGTGAAAGCCAGAGTCAGAGTCAGAGTCAGCGTAGGAGTCAGAATGAGAAACAGCAGTAGATCCTGTCTCAAATGTAGCATGTAGTTTTAGTTCTATCCTATGCATATGGAATATGGAATATTACAACAGCAATCAGCCTTGCATTTCTCACATACAACACAGAACACACAATGTAGAGCGTAGAATATGAAGAATATGAAGAATGAACAAAGATGGAGAAATGACGGGACTTTTTTTCTCCCTGTCTATCTCTGTCTCCTCGTCATCGTCTTATCTCCATTTCATTTCATACCTGACTTTTCCTCCTTATTTCTCCAGGCTGAATCTAGACCCTAGATTCTAGATTCTAGATTCTAGATTTTCCCATTTGAAACTACATGATGAGGAAATTCAGATGCATAACGTCAGATGTAGAATGTAGAAGGAGGAAAGAAAATCCTTGCAGACTTTTTTCTAACAAATTACAAAGTCAAGGAAAGGGGAAACATTGTGGTCCGTATTCCGTATCAATTACCAGTATCAAAATCCTCATTTTAATGCTTTTGTGCTCAAGCTAAATTCCCTTGTTCATTTTCCTCTATAGTCTATAATATTATGTACTAAATCTTCATTTCTTGATCTCATTCATATTTATAGGTTTAGAAACTGCACAACTGCACAACAGATTTTTCGATTGTATTTCACTTTTAAATTCCAAATTCTCCATCAATTTTCCATCAAATTTCTTGAAATTGGAACAAACTTTGTTACTAATTATTATAATTATTATTGTTATTATCATAAAATATAAAATGCATTTACAAACTTATTTTTAGGTCAGTTTATGATTATTTCTGCAGCCAGTTTTCAGTTTTTGCAGGATCTCTTAAAGAATAGCGGATAGATCAATATATGTAGCTTGAATATTTTTAAACAGGACAGGGTCATCATAATATCATATCATATCATGAATAAGGGATAAATATTGTGGTATAAATAAATATCCAAAACGTTTACATCTCCAACGTCTTCTTATCTATGGTATGGAAAAATATGCTTTTTCATGCTGAGATCGAGATTCGAGATTCGAGACTGAGGTGAGGCTAAAAAAAGTTGATAGTTTGTCCGCAACCAGACCAGATCAGACCAAACCAAACCAAGAGAAGAAAGACGTGTGATTGCATTAAAAGATTTTGTTATCACTTGTTCAGATTTTGGTTTCGGTGGTCCGTGTGAGCTTTTATCCTTTTAGTTTAGCGTTTTGAGAATCAACTTTTGAGTTTCCAGTTTTGAGCTCCAAGATTTTCCTCCGCATCAATATTTTCCCTCCATCTGAATTGGATTGGCTTGGCTTGGATTGAGTTGAGTTGAGTCGAGTTGGATTCACAAGTTTGAGTTTTCTCAACTCAGTTTTTGGTTCTTGATTCTTCTCCCCACTTTTGCCATTTTCCGCTCCCTCATGTGACTTTGATATTTTGACGATGAGGATGAGGATTTCTCCTATATCATATCAAAACATATCATTTTCCATCACACTATATACAATACACACACAATATGCCCAGCGTACATACACTTTGGAGCTGTTCTTTGGGTACAAAAGAATATTTAGAATTCACCTCGGCAGACATATCATTTCATTCTAGGGTCTAGATTCTAGATTCTAGATTCTAGATTCTAGTCCATTCAATGGAAAATGGAAGGTATCTGAACTGTATGAAAGTGTATGAAACTTTGCTCTTCACACTTGGATCGCACTCCACGGCGGCTTCGGCTTCGACTTTAAACTTTCCAAAAGTAGATGACAATGAAGAGAAAGCAAAAGCTTTGAATACTTCTAAATCCTACTTGTACAGTGAGCATTGAGCATTGAGCATTGAGAATGGAGCATTGAGCGTTGAGTGTTGAGTGTGTAGTGTGTAGGAAGTAAAGTAAAATAGGAATTTTTCACAGTGGTCGTCCGTGCGCCTAGAATCTAGAATCCTAGAATCCTAGAATCCTAGAATCCTCATCCGCCTAAAAGTAAACTAGCCAAAGTCAAAGTCAAAGTCGGCGACAAAAGTACATGGAGTAAACTCTGTATGAATTCAGATTCAGATTTTCCCTTCTCCGTCGATTACAAGTTTTGTAGAGTTGGGAAATTTCAGGTTCCGGTTTTGGTTTTGGTTCTGGTCCGTCCCTGGATTATATAGATTTACATACATATAGACTTTGGATATATTCAGTAGACATCACCAACAACAGCGACAACATTGGCATCACCTAGCATGAATATCAACATGAACAGTGAACAGCCATTAGTTTAACAACAGCATCCACCATCAACCATCAACACTAACGCCAACAGTGGAAAATGAATCCTATTTTGTTCACTTGAGTCCTGTTGTTGTTGTGTTGGGTGAGCCGTCTCCAGTTTGTCTCCAGTCTACAGTCTACACTGTTCAACTTTGAGAGTTGAGTTTAGAGTTTAGAGTGTAGAGTCCTCGAGACTTCTCAGTCCGCAGTTTACAGTCTACAGTCTACACGCTACACGTTTCCTTGACTTGACTTGGCTTGAGTTTGACTCGAGATTCTAGATTCTAGATTCTAGATTCGAGTGCAAGGATTTGAATTTGGATTTGGGTAAGAGTTTACACTTTGTACCTTGTACTCCGTGCTTTGTGTATAGCTGTATAGTTTAGAGTGTGGAAAAGGTGTTTAGACATGTTTGTCCAGAGCAAAGACGTGAAGTGAAGGAGTGAGCGGACGGAGGAACTGCTTAGAATTTTAATAAGATAAAGATGCATTTCGTCACGCCGTATTTACTTGGGAGAGCCCAAATTTTCACGCTTCAACGCGGATTTATCGGGAAAAGCGTATGGAGTTGAAGGGGAGAACAAGTACAACGTAACACGCTGTTCACTCCCCACTGTAGACTGTAGACTGTAGACAACCAAGAATTTGGGCACCGGAGCACAACACGGGCAACGAGTACCAAAGTTCTGCTTCTATTTATATTCCTGTTTCTGTTTATACTTTTATTTTATATCAACTTGTGAAAAAATATTCTTCCGTCTGGTCCCGTTCAAAAATATGGAGATATGGACATTGGACATGTGGCAATTTTCTTTCTTTCTTTTCCATCTTCGTCTTCATCTCCATTTTGAAAATTTGGCTTCATAATTCATAATTCATAATATACAATGTCCAATGTCCATTTCCCTTTGTCATTTCTATTTATGCTTGAATCTAAAAATGTCTTGTAGTTTGGACCAGAGATTTAGATGATGAGTTAGAAAAATACAAAATACAGAAAGTCTACAATTTTCCTCATTTTTGGTTCAGGGTCTGATCTGTGCCGATGGAAAATATAGGTTCTATGTAGAATCCAAACTCCAAACTCCAAACTCTATACTCTAGACTGTAGACTGTATATTAATATTGATTTGGGTATCATTATTATAATTGTGTATTGTGTATTGGGTATTGTATGAATGAATATTATTTACCATGTGCGTAGTATTTATAATTTAGTGCAGTCGCAGAGTCGCATGAATATTGATAGAGCGAATTCAACAGGATTGTCCAATATTCATAAGAGTGATCGCGCGACAACTAACTAAACACTGAGGACAAAAATAGTAAGGAAGCCTACGAATCATTATGCACAGTAACGTGCGTCTAGAATCTAGAATCTAGATTATAAATAGTAATTACACGTGACATGTGAGTTTTTAAATGAAAGAAGAAAGTTCTCATGTAATATTGTGCACTAGCCGTAAGTGTATTGATATCGAGAAAGAAGGAGAGAGCTCTAGAAAATGTATTGGAAATTGAATAAGAATATTGAGCTGCCGGGATAAAATCTCATTGGGTTATAATGTATAAATGATGCATGCGGTTCCTATCTTTTGTGCATAATGTATATGCTCCCGCTTTGGGTTTGGATTCACTTCACTTTTACTTTACTTTCTTCTTACACTACAGGCTACAGTGAATGTAGTTATGTGGAAAACGGAGCGCGCTTCCTTTTATTGGAATAAATAAAATGGCCATGTGAGGATAGTGTGAATCCACAGCGGACAATGCCAATGTACAACATACAACGTGCAGTGTACATTGTACAGTGCATCCCTTATAAAAATTGAAAGTGCACAAAACACAAAACACAAAACTCGTTCCTTTTGCTAACAAAGAAAGCGACCATTATTTTGTATTTTACGAGTCAATTTTGAGCACGTCTTAGAAAAAAGTTTGACTTTTGTTTCAAAAAGGCTCAAGAGAAGGCTGAAGATAAAAATTGAAATTAGCAAAATATTAAAATACAAAAAAGAACTACAATCCACTATCCACTATTTACCATAGCAACGAGAAATTTTTAGACGGGAAGAGTTAGAAGCGTTTCTGCTGTGTAGTACATATTGTGGTGGAACTCGTTTGCTTCGAGCTTAGACCTGGTTTATGACGGGGCAAGTCCAAAGAAAGAGGGCTGAAGACGGCTGAAGGGAAAGCGAGAAGGAGAAGGAGCGGGAGAAAGAAGTGAAAGTACACAAGTGAAAAGAGTAAAAGAGTCTGACTGATCCTGATTGATGACTCGCTGTCACAAAGACTTATGACCAATATCCTCCATTTACAAGGCGTTTATATTTTACATACCATTTTAACCCAGTTCAACCAACCAACCAACCAACCAATGGCCGACCCATCATAATAATGCATATCTGGACCATGTACAATGTACAGCGCACAGTAAAGCGTGCAGCAATATTTTCATCCTTTTTGAGGCTAGTCAATCCAAATCCAATTCCAATCAATTTGTCACTAAATTCTGGATTCCAGATTCTAGACTCTAGACTCTCCCAGTTCAATTCTCATTCCTATTCTCTCCTTTGCCCTTACACATTACACATTCATTGCACATTGTACATGATATTTACACGTAGTGAACATGCACCCCACTTTTCCATTTGCACTCATCAATTTGCGTGCACAAGTTACACGGGTTTCTTCGTCACTGTTCATTGTTCATTGTTCATTCTCATCATTCAAATTCATGTCAAACCGAACCGGAAATATGAAAATGGCATTCAGTTGTAGAATCTTGTGAAGGAAAAATGGGAATGGAAATGAAAATCATTTATTCGTTAAATGTTTCCATTTATATGGATGTATTTTGTATTTTGTATTTTGGTGTGTAATCTTTTTCAATGCAGTTGGAATAAATAGTAAAGAGTAAAAAGTAGGGCAGAATTTTGGATAAAAACGGATTTAAGTTGGGATTGGTCCTAATTTTGTTTTTTATTTGTTTTTCTTTTTCTTTCTGTGTATTTAGGTGTGAATCCTTGCGAAACGCGGACTTGTCGTGGATATGAAACATGTGCTATTAATGGTCATGGAATTGCCCAGTGTACATGTGCCATGAAGTGTGACCCCATCGGTAAGTTTTTTTGTTTTTTATCATGATTTTGTATTGACTGGACTGGACTGGATCGAGTTTCGAGTTTCGAGTGTCTATGTGAATCTCATTCTGAATCTCAAGCTCAAGTCAAAGTAAAGTTATCTATCCTATTTTTCCTTTTTTATTTTCAGTGGCTCCGGTTTGTGGATCGGACAATCGAACGTATGACAATCAATGTGAACTTACTTTCACCTCCTGTCGCGACTTCCTTCATGTCACCGTTGCATATCGAGGAACTTGTGGTAAGAAACTTGATTTGTGTTTTGAGCATTGCGCATTGTGGATGACACTTGAAATTATTTTTTGTCTTCTTTAGTTTTGGCTTCATTTACTTTCCCCTGTGTCTCTGTACATTATACATTATGACATGTCCATTGTTCAACCTCATCTCACTTTTCATACATTTTCTACATTTCCACATGTTTCTGGTGGTGGAGACGGAAAACGGAAACCCTGGGACTGACAAAGCATATTCACAAGCTGAAGCGGAAAATGAAAATGAAAAGGAACAAATGTCAACCCCTTGTAAATTTTGTCGTGTCAACTGGTGACAAAGAAAGAAGAAGGCCGTTCCAAAGTTCAGTTCCAATTAGTCGGTCCAAAGTTTTTTCATTTTCATCTCTCTCTAAGAATCCACCTACTACTGGCTACTCCCTACTCCTAATGGATGACGAACAGATGACTCGTCCATCATGTCACTTTGAGTAAAAATATCGAGAGAAAGTGGAGAAAAGGATAAGATTAGACATTACACTTTGGTGACTTATTTTTTCTGTTTTCCCTTTTCTGTCACGTCAGGCCTTAGTTCATGGTTTAGTTTAGTTTAGTTTGTTCTCGCATTCACTATTTTTTCCAATTTCACATTTCCAATATCCAATAGTCGGCCTCTGGCACCCAAAATGAAGAAAATACACATAAAGACAGATGATGAAAAAGGGAGAGAGAAAAACAAAGAGGGGATTTCATTTGAAAAAGTACATGTGTGCATTTGTGCATATACGTACAAACTACAAACGGATTCAAATGCAAATGGTTACCTGGAATTTGCTGTCTTTTGTCTTCTACTCAACACAATTCAAAACGGAGGCTAAAGAGCTTCCGTTCAAAACTCAAATGTTCTTGGCTTTTGACTCTTTGGCTCTTGATATTTTTTGATATTTTATGGATTTTCTCCGTATCAAATCTTATTATGTTTGAATGCTTGTTCTTGTGAATTGGATTTCTGGATTCGCTTTCCTATTTCCGTTCCAGATGGAATAAAGTGTCTTGTGTCTTGTGTCTTGTTCCTTTCAAAGAGGGAAAAAAGCAAAGTTACACTTTTTATTCGTTTGTTCGAATATTCGCATATTCCTAGATATTTTAGTGGTACATTTATGGAAAAGCGACCAAAGACAAGAGACAAAACTAAGGACATTAGAATTCCAAAGCAATATCTTTTTGAGGTGACACATTTACAAATGCCTAACGATCAATTCAATATTCTGCTCTTCTCTCACCTTTATTCCTGCCATCCTCATTTTTATCCATCCTCTTCCATTTTTTCTTCTTCTTCTTGACTTTCTCCATTCTACATTCTAAGTTCTAGATTCTGCACGTTGCTACGGGTAGTTCTCTTCTACTTCTTGTGGTTCTGGTTCGTTTCTTTTCTTATGATGATCATCGTCCTGGTGATGATTATTATGAGAACATGGAATGCGGAATGAAATGGTTCTACTTGACTCTTTCATCCTATTTTTTGGCAGAATTTTGTCCAAATTCAAAATGTTATGCAAGACACAGGAGCGTTGCTCTTCTTTTCTAAAGAACCGTTAAGTAGATTAGGATTTGAGTTGGATTTAGTTTTGATTTTCCTTGTGGTTTTCATCCTTGAGACTTGAGCTTGGAGCTTTGAGCTTGGAGCTTTGAGCTTTGAGTTTTGAGCTTTGAGTTTTGAGACAAAGTTGGATTCAAATGTATAGATTTGGATTTAAATTCAAACCATCTCGTGGCCGCCCTTTGCCAAATATGATGCAAATTGTAGTCTGTGACTGAGTTTGATGAGAGTTGTGGATTGCAGAGAGTAGACAGTAGACAAAAACTAGAATCAAAATCAAAGGTGAGTTTTTGCGTCCTCCTCTTCTTCTTCTTCTTTAGGGTTTATCCTCACGTGCGAAGAATACGGAATGGGGTAAATCATGGGAAATATAGAGAAAAATGTAGAGGACGAGTCGTGCCAAAAGTGGAGTATCAGGTGTGACTCGACACTCGACACTCGACACTCAACTCAACATGAACCAAAGGAAATCTGGAACCAAATCCAAATAATAATGTCATGTAAATGTATGTAACGTGTAAAAATTTCAACTTGGAATCAAGTCTAGAATCTAGATTCTAGATTCTAGATTCTCGATTCTCGATATTTCCGTTGACTATGTAAAATGTAAAACGGACATTTTACATTTGCTCTAGCTAAATTCTAAAGGATAAAAAATGGTTTAGAATATTGTGGAATAAATTATAAAAGGTGCAGGTTGAAAGATTTTCAAAGATTTTTTACAAACTATGGAAAAACTGATTTATTATTGTGGATTGAAGAAAAATCCAAGATTCGCAAATTCGCAAACTCATCGACCTTGCAGCCAGTGTAATGTAGCCGGATTTTTTATTTATTTACTTATTTTTGTGATAAAATCCCCAGTTTTCCATTTTTATATTCAAATTCATCCAAAACATGAATTATTTCCATTTTCCATTGCAACAGACAGACAGAGTTGCAAAATTATATAAATAAAATTCAGTCCATTGCATTGGAATTTGGAATCCTTTGGAAGCGCTTATATTTTAGTTTTCAATGCACAAAAAACATTCCATTCTCCTGATTTTGAAAGAATTGGTTACCTATTGACAATTTAGCATTGAGCATTGAACATTGAACATTGAACATTGAGTGTGGGAAATTCACCATTTACCATAATATGAAACGTCCAACTACGGAGAAAATGGAAGAAAAATAAATTGCACACCCGCATTTCGGGGTTAGTTTTCTAGCTTGTAGTTTGTGGGTCCTTTGAGTTTTCTTACAGAATCTGTTCCATTTATTCAGTTTGATTTATATGTATATTTTCTTCATATTTTTCAAAGACGGGAATCTGAATTTAAATGTGAACGCGAATGTGCGTATGGGCGCGAAGGATGAAAATACCATTTGTAGATCATTAGATTTTGCAAATTCAACATAGTTGAAATGAAATGTTTTCCATTTTCATGGATATCCAATAGCCACGTGCAAAAAGTTGTATCAGGGGAAATAAAAATATGGGGCGGCTCTTAAAAGTCTCGAGTCGGGAATCTGGAATCTTGAATCATATAAAAGATGTGGCAGAAGTGGCCGAGTTTTTAAATTTTAAATTTTGGATATTCCAACGCACTGCACTGCTCACTGCTCCAAAGACCGCTTGTACTGTTGAGCTTTTTTTCTTTCCCTTTGTACAACAGTAGAGCAAACAGTAGAGCTCCCGAGATTTTGAAAAAATAATAACACTTGCCATTTCAAAAAACGAAAACCTCGCTCAAGTTTTGAAAGGGAGGAAAATACAAATGTACAAAATGTGTGGGCTTAGAAGGGAAAAAACCTGCTGCTTGTACGTTGTACATTGTGTAGTATTTCCAGCTCATCTTATTGGTATTCCTATTGTTTCCGGATGAGATTTACAGAGATAAATTCTTCTGTGGAATGGAATTGAAATGGGAATTATAAACTGGATGGGAAGAAAACAGAGAACAGAAGAGAGCGAAAGTCTTATTTCCTCAATTTCCCTACGTACAATGTTCATATTGTTCATTGTACATTGTACATGTAGAAAAAGAAAAGCAGAACATTATACATTATACACTCAATAGGCTGCAATATAACATAATATAACATAATAATATAATATACTGTAATGTAGCGTAATGCAATGTAATATCATACAAAATAGCAAATACAAACAGCGTAAGAAACTTTTTCCCTACATTCTAGATTCTAGATTCTACACTAACTCTCATTTTCTTTGGATTTCATTTCCCCGAGCAAAAAATTCCCCTGTGACTCCACATGCCAGCCAAACAGCCAGGCATCCAGACAACCAGACAACCAGGCATCTAGACAACTACAAGATATTTCATAGGGACACACAACAGTTAAAGTTGAATTTGAACTTGATTCTGAAGCTGAATCTAAGGCGGAAGGATTTTCACGTACTTTCTCCTCAACTTTCCCTTTCTAAATACATGATGAGTATATACAAAAGTATAGAAGTGAAGCAGCTGATTCTTGTACTACGGTAGTTACGATCCTGGTTCTGGTTCTGGTCCTAGTTTCAAGTTCCAGCAACAGACATAAGTACAGTGTACATTGTACAACCAGGGAAATTCTCTCCATCTCATAAAAGAGCGAGAGATAATGCTATTTTTGGACGGCGTGCTCCTCTCGCCCTCATTCAAATTCCACACGGACTCAATCAATGCGTAATCCACTGCACTGCAAGTCAAAAGTCAAAAGTCACAAGTCAGAAGGCTGCTTGTTCAAAATATGTAATATCAAAAACACTACAAACTACAAGCTACAAACTAAAAACTAGAAACTAGAAACAACAGAAAGACAGACAGACTAAAAAACAAACAGACGAGCGTTAGATTCAGTCGAGTCTGTAAATAAAGGAATGAATTTACAATTTTCATGATGGTCATTTATGCTTTCTCTTGATGCTCTTGTAATTCTTTCCGTTGTTTTTCTTTTCCCTTTTCCGCTTATTATTCCAATGCATGGTACATTCTGCATATTTTCCACTTTTGACTTTTGCTTCTAGATTTTGGATTTTGTAGCCTCCAAGGAATGCAAAAGAAATAGGCAATGTCGAATTTTAGGTAATTTGGAATGCTTTTTAACTCCCCATTCACATCCATGCTCAATGCTCACAATTCCTTCTCTGTCCGCTGAAAAAAGTGAAATGTTTGAACATTCTATTGAAAATTTGTCTGCATTTGATATTTCATATTTGAACCATTACTTTTTAGGAAGCGAAGCTGAGTATTGTTTTCCTTCGATACGGGTGTGTACATTGGGGTAATGTGAGACAACGAAACTAGCGCCATCTAGCGAACACATTTTCCGAATTTGTATATGCCAGCGCCACCTAGCGGGAAAATTTTTAACTAGTCAGCGCCCTCTAGCGGGAAAATTTTTAAACTAGTGGACAAGTTTATTATGTGACGAATTCTCATACTCTGCTTCGCTTCCGGAGCCTAAAGCATTTAAGCTCTGTAGGCGATATAAAATCCTCACGGAGGGAGGATTTTAACTTTATTAAACTTTTAAACCTTTTCAAGTTTTCTATGGACAAAATGGTTTTCAAAAATATTATTCCTGAAAATTGGAGCTTTAAATGATGAAATGATTTGAAACTTTTTAAATTTCCGTGTACATTATAAACTTGAAAAACTTTAACGAGTGTACATATGTTAAGTCATCGCAATTCCAGTCCCAATTAAAACATTGACTTGTGAGTGCAGAGATTAAGAAGGAAGAGAATTGAAAATTGAGAATTGACTGTTCAGTGTTTACTGTTTAATGTTCACCTGGTAGTTGAAAGTTGGTGACGGTAGTTGAGAAAGTGAAAAAAAATCTGTTTGGTCTCTACGCTATGCGTTTTCTTGGTTGTTCTGAGGTGGAATTTAAATTCCAATTCCAATTTAAATTGAAGCCGCGGTCGTTGAGAACGAAGGAGGCGAAGGAGAAGAATCTTGATCCTCCATTCTCCTAGCGGAAATTAAAGTTGAGGAAGGAAATGAGAAGCTGGAGGGGCGGAAAAGGGAAAATTTACGGTAGGCTGTAGACTGTAGACTGTAGACGGTGGGGTACAATTTACAATCCAGCGAAGTACGGTTAGCAAGTAGTGGATATGGATAGTGGATTTCAGAGCAAGAACATAGAACATCCCTTCAAAATTTTAAAAATGTAGAGAATAGAAAAGAATCCAACTTCAACTTGTTGTGTTTTGGTAGACACAAGAGACACAGAGGCAAATTGAATACCTGCTGACTGCTGATTCATCGTTTATCTCTGCACGCGTTATTTATTATGAACAGACGCATTGATGATCACCCGAGTTGACTTTCTCATCTTCATTTTTTATACACTGATTGATTTCTCCTCAGTTTTTAATCTGAGAATTAAATTAACACCATTATTTTTAACGGTAATAACAGGTGTTAAATGTTACGCAGTATTTATCCAATTTTGACTTACAACCCGTATTAACAATGTCAATGTAAATTGTCCACGTGAGTCTGGTTAAATCTGCCGACTTTTTCTAATTACCTAAGTAAATCCACGTAGAATTCGCTCCAAGCCATTTAATTTAACAGTTCCTCTGTGGCAAAATACTCGTTGTCATTTTCATGCATACTCATAGTTGAACAAATTTATTTCATTTTACCTTGCAGAATGATTTCATGTTCAATATTCCATCAACACGATACACTAGACACGAGACACGAGACATGAGACTTCATTCTAGATTCTAGCTATTCCTAATTCAGGGCAAAGCTCGTCATCACCTTTTCAATTGGTAGATCTGTGTAGTTGTGTAGTGCTGTAATTGTGTGGATTTAAATTAAGTATTAGCTGGAGGAAATGGAAAAGACGCCACATTTCCAAATTTCCTCATTTATCCATTTCTCCGTTTCTCCATTGCTCCATTCTACAGTTAATCACATTCATGTATGTACAAATTTACTCATTTTCTACATTCTACACTCTACATTTTCCGTATTACATGTAAATGTGGTTTGCTCCCTTGAGCAAAAACACCTTTACAAAATTATGTTTGTGCTTGTGCTTCTGATGGTTGTGATTATAAATTATGAGGTTGTGAGGTGGCAAGTCTCCTCTGTAGTGTCTGTATTTATTATTTATTTCACTTTATCAACCTGTTAATCATGGATCATTTGTTGTATAAAGTCACTTGATATTGGA
This sequence comes from Sminthurinus aureus, assembly GCA_034698265.1. Classification (NCBI taxonomy): domain Eukaryota; kingdom Metazoa; phylum Arthropoda; class Collembola; order Symphypleona; family Katiannidae; genus Sminthurinus; species Sminthurinus aureus. The sequence goes on along the minus strand of JAQGBH010000358.1, from coordinate 26,074 downwards.
TATTTGGTACAATTTGCTAGAAAAAGAGATTAAAATTCAAAGCATTCAAAATACAAATTGTACCGCCAACTTCTTAAATGTTGCTAAGCGATGGACGTATTTTAAACTCCCAAGTAGGTACTTATTCTTCACCCTGATTTGCGCTTTGTGATTTTTGATTTGGCAGTAAAAGGGGGAAAAAGATGTCGAGTCTTGAGTCTTGAGCAACGTTGTCATTGTGGTACTCATTGGATGAGTCAAGATTCACCAGAGAGCACCATAAAATCATAACCAAATTGTGGATACAAAGTATGTGTAAAGTGTAAACGTGACTGGCTCGTCTCATCCATCCATTGTCTTGAGCCTTGAGTCTTGAGTCTTGAGTCTTGAGTTGGATGGTGGAAATGATGATAATAGAAACATTGAAGATTCAACGAGTGACTTGATGTATATAGATTTGTCCATAGATCAGGGGCATAAACATGAGAACAAGATCAAGAACAAGAAGAAAAAACCAAGAAAAGAAGAGGGAGCGAGTCATAAGTTGGGGTCGTTATCGTAAAAACGATAGGCGCCGCATTTCACTTGATGTCTCGCATCTCGACTCTCAAGAAGTCTCGTCTTATCTTATCTGGAACATCAAATCACATCACATCACCAGCCGAATTGCTAGAACAACCAACTGCCAATTTTGTGAAATGATGTTATGTATTGTGTACTCTTTTCCCTATACAGATATTTGCACCACTTTTCCCCACAGTTGACGAGTACGTGATGCTCTCATACTTGATGCCCGATATTTTACTTTAAAGCTTTCCTTTACTTTCTCTCCGATTGCACATTGTATATTGTACATGTTATAAGACAGAGAAAGATATTATGATATGTGTAAAAGAGCGCAAACTGTTCTTTGGCAGCATAAAACCATACGTGAAGATTCAACATTCAAGCCTCAAGATAATATGGCTTAATGTGACAGTGTGCACAATAATGTGGCTTAATGTGAAACAGGATCATATCATTTTTTGGCACCTTCCAATTCCAAAAAATCAAAGTATTCACCCTTCACCCATCCATAACTTTACATGTAGTTTGGAGCATGTGGAGTATGGAATACTTTTTTATTTTTGATGTTTGATGTTTGAACTTTTGAGGTCAAAGGATTCAAAAGAAATGGTACTTTGATTAATCTGGCTTCTAGTTTCTGGTAATTTTGTGGATTGACAAAATTGACAGTACGGGTAAAAAGCACAAGGTATGTAAATGTGTTCTTGTTTGTTTACTGCGAGCAGAATTGTGTCATTAAGAGTGTTGATGAGCAGTTAGTTGGCTAATGTACCATAAATAGGATAAATGATGTACAAATACTGTAGACAAAATTTTAATGCTTTAGACTTGAGACAAGTAAAACAAGGGTTTGAAAGTATGTAATTTTCAGCATGTAAATATTTATGTATCTCTGTTTATGAAACACTTGTGAAGAGAAGCAAGGCCGGAGCATGGAGTATAATGAGTCTCATTGTCTTGTTCTCTATCCTTTTTTCCTCTCACTAAGGTTACGATCTCAACGACCGTTAAAGGCATTTAAAAGCTGTTGAATGACAAGGATGACGGAGTGAATGTCTTACGAGTTTTTCAAGCTCCAGAGTTCCCCAGTTCCAGAGTTTCAGAGTTCCAAGCCTATAAAATCCTTGCATAAAATCTTACGATGTGAAACAAAACGAGAATGTTATGGCTCCAATATTGCTCGCATTTGCTTTCTCTTTCTCTCACTCTCTCGAGTATCGCTGTTTTCTCCATGTATTTTTTTGCTTTCTCTTTAGCACACAGTATATTAGTAAACGGGACTTGTGTTGTATTATATTGCACGTGGTTGTTTTTTTGTTCTGTTTTGCTATTTTACTTAGGTTTTGAGTTTTGAGCCCGAGTGTTTCCTCATTTTTTCGGGTATTATGGATTATGAGCTCCTTCATCTACATTTAACACATTTTTACTCCACGCCACTCTACTCCAACGTCTTGGACGTTTGCTTCTTCCTGTGGGAAAGTGGGAAAATGGGAAAGTGCGGTGCGTGCTGCCTTTCGTTACGTTCTACTTTTTTCCCCTTTTTTCTACCATTTTCTTATCGTAGCAAAAAAAGTGTGTAGAGTGTAGTGTGCCATATAATTTAGTGTGTTGTACAGTATGTATTATATATTATGGTTTTTTAAAGAGGTGATGATGATGATGATGATGATGATGATGTGACGAAATTTGGACAGTTTTTCTCTAGGCTTTGAATTTTGAGTGTTGAGTGTTGAGCTTGGAGAAAGAATGTAAACGCAAATTCCAGCCTACTTTTTTTCAACTATATGTTTTGAATTTTGGGATTTGAATTTTGAATTTTGAGATTTGAGATTTGAGGTAGCAGAAACAAATAAAAGATTATATCTCCTCTTGTTTCATTTTATTGAACAAACTTAGTTTATTGACAAATTTCTAAAAATTTCTAATATTTATTTGCACCACTAAATTTTTGAACCAAAATATTAGCTTGCAAATTTACAACAGTTTCACAAGGAATTTGTTTATTGATTTATACGGCAATTTATCGTACCTTTTCCTCTTTTCTTTCCCTATTTAGTTTACGTTCATTGTGCACAAGTTTTATTTTGTAGTTTTCTTCGTCTTGTACACATTGTACATGGTTGGTGTTGAAAAAATTGAAAGGATTTCGGATGTAGATTCTAGATTTTAGATTTTAGATTCAGACTTTAGAATCAGACTAGATACTAGATACAGCACAAGCTACAACAAGAGCGGCGAGACTCGTATTAATTTTGATTTCCATTTTGGTGTTATCAGTTTGAAACGTAAAAACTTTGGTGTGACCTGTCTATCTCGACACACGACATAGAACACACGGCACACGGCACACGCAAAAAACTTTTTCTCGGAAACTTTTTCATACATGACAAAAATTGGAGTAGAATGAAAAATTTGAGAATGGGTATAAATTTAGAATTTGGAGGTACATTGATAAGCGTAGGAGTACGCGTACTATTATTATTATGAGGATATCTATAAACTATATGTTATATGTACAATGCACAATATACAGTGAAATGTGATATGGATTCATTTGCAATAGTAGATTTACTATATGTACAGAGAGAACCAGAACCAAAAGGACTTGTTTTTTTCTTACACATTTCTGAGCCGCCCCCGCATCAACGTAAACATGAAAATGAGCATGAATGTTCCTACTCTACAATTCTACTCTACAGTCTACACTCTAAGGTTACACGCACGGAGAAAACCCCAAACGGAAAATGAAAAGGAATGAATGAATAGAAATCATGTAGAAAAAATGCGAGCAGAGAGCAGACGTATGTACATTGTACCAAGTTATATTGTACGTGCATTTAAATGAACATACCGTGAACATGGAACATTGTACAGATGGATGAAACTAGCTGTTTTTCATTACCATACACGTGAAATTTTCTATTTTTCTCCATTTTCTGTCTCTGTCTCTCGCTCTTGCTCTTGCTTCGTCTCTCTTGGGAGGGGAGGAAAAGGAAGAGAGCGTAATTCATAAGTTGAATGCAATTTTCCCTGAGGCTGCCAGCCCGCTCATTTTCCTTTCGCTTTGGCTTTGGTTTGCTTCTCCTTCTGTTGAATTCCTAATGCGTAGGTAAACGTACAATCTACAATCTACAGTGTATATTGTACATGTATCAACTATCGACAAAATGCAGTTGAATGCATTCTGTCTATTTATTAAAAGAGGGAGGGGAAACAAGACACGCGACTTTAGATTCTACATTCTACATTCTACATTCTAGATTCTAGACTCTAGACTGTAGACTCGTGAATTCAAAGTTTGGGACTCGCCTTATTGAATTTTGAATATTTCATGGAAACTCCACTGTCAGAGTCAAAGTCAGAGCCAGATTATTCTCAGTTTTTGGTAGGGATCTCGTACATTCTACAATGTACATTTTGTCCGTACACATTCCCAAAGAAATTCCATTCCACATGAGAGAAAGGTCTAGATAAACTTTCACCAATCTTCACGTCACTTTTCCTTTTGGTGCATTTCCCACTCTAGAATAACATGGTGTACATTTTACATTGTATGTTGTGCCTTGTACATACTGCAGGCCAGTTTTTTGTAGCGTGAAGGAATTCTCAGGTCTCGTTGAGGAAAGGGGAAAGAGAAAGTTCGAGTTGTTCCAGCTCCAACTCCAGCTCGAATCTGATGAATGGAAAATGGAGAACAGAGAAGAACGCACATCACAAAAGTATTTTGATAACATGTGTTCTGTGTTTTGCGTTCTGTTCGACATGAGATGAGATGAGTTTTGTCTCAGTTTTTTCCGGTTTCTCCTGTCTCCTCTTTTCTACATCCAAAATCCAACTCCAACACTCTCCTCATTCTCGTGTTTTGTTCTATTTTCTTCCCTTCTGCTCTGTATCTATTTCTGTATTTCTCTATTTTTGGTATGGATGTAATTATCTCTTATTAATTTTTAAAAAGTTTGGAATTTTTTGATATTTCATTTTCCTGGTTCTTTTCACGTGCATGTTCAATGTTCAATCTTCAGTGTTCACTGTTCATTGTTGATGTTGAGGTTGATTAAATCTGATGATGAACTCTGTTGCTGTTGTGATGGATAATGGATCATGTACTTAGTACTTTGTCATTAAGCACAAAGATATACATACATATGATAGACACTAGACACATGCATCACTTTCACCAACTTTCAACTTTCAACTACTTTCCCTCCGCAACTTGAGTCGAATCTCGAATCTCGAATCAAGTCAAAGTCAAATTGAGGAAATGTGTTTTGAAATTTATAATTTGGAAACTTTCCCAAGCGTAAAAAAATTCCATCCTTTTCTTATTCTCTGTTTTTGTTTGTGGGGTGCGGTGCACTGGGATGGGATGCGATTCAGTGAGTTTGGTTTTCCCCGGTGAAAAGTTGGAATCTGGAGTTTGGAGTTTAGAGTTTAGAGTTTGGAGCGGATAATGGATATTCTGTTGTACTTTCTCCAAATTGTTATTTGAGAGCACTTGACATATATGTATACATACGTTTTTCAACTATCCTCATCTTGGTTCGCTTTGGTTTGGTTTGGTTAGGTTATCTTGAGGAAAAAAGTTGAAAGTGCACATATGTTTGTTCTAGTGGAAAGTTTATGCATTAAAATCCGAGGGAAAATACCTTCGATTTTTTCCCTTCTCCATTATTTTCTCTCAAGTATAATATTTTGTACCTTTATCCTATTTTATGTGTAGAAGCTGCAAATGCCTGTGCAAAACATCCCTGTCCACCGGAAGCAACCTGTCTGGAGAAAAATGGCGAAACCGTGTGTGAATGTCCAGTTTGTCCCTCTGACTACGATCCGGTCTGTGGTAAGTCAAAGGACAAAATATAACAAGCTATTCGATTCTTGATTCGTATTTCTAAACAAATCAAATGCAATTTCTATTTACCGCTCTGACTATTGACTGACTGATTTCAGGAAGTGACGGTGTTAGCTATCAGAATGAATGCCGCCTCAAGATGGAAGCGTGTCTCACCAACACCAACATTCGGAAAATATACAACGGACTTTGCAGTAAGCTCTAAAATCTAAAATCTAAAACTCCTTTGCCCTAATTCTCATGCGTCGTACAATATATAATATATACGATACATATTTTGAAAACTCGCGGATAGGGAAATACAAGATATTCATTTTACTTGTACATTTGAAAAGAAGGGTTTCTAATGTTTCTAAAGTTTCTAAAGTTTTCCCTCCAGTTTTATGTGTTTTTTCACGTCGACGTCCTTTTACAACCTACAATTTTACAGCGTTCAATAACTCGATAACTCGAATACCGAAGGTATATCGAATATGGCTGGATATTTTCTCTCGATACTCCAAACTACGTATGTAAATGCAGTATATTAAGTTAGTACAGACTTAAAAGTGTAACCAAGATTCATTATAGTGAGTGCCGCCTTTCACACCTCTCCCACTTTCTCCCTAGAAAATGCATTTTTACGACAAGAGCCATAAAAACTAGAAAAATGAAATAAACCATCAGCAAATCGGTTGTTCTTTGAGAAACGGAGAAATGGGAGAAAGTTGCAAGTTGAAAAGAAAAACAAAAACAACCAGAGTTAAATAAAGTAGACACTAGACAGTAGACAGTTATTTAAAAGTAGAACAAACAAATGAAATAAATAAACAAACGGCGTTTCTCATAATAAATTCCAGCTTCAAGCTCAAAAGGGGACAAAAATACTACAAGCATTTTACACAGTGAGTCCTTGTAGGGACTCAAAAATTCCAAGTTTTTCCGTTTTCAATAGAGTTGATCGTAGATTGTAGATTGTAGATATTGCAAAATACAGAAAGGAAGTTGCTCTTCAAACCTTTTAGCATTTAGTAAAAGTGCCGTGGTGGCGTAGTGCATGATAGTTTGATAGTACCCATTTTGAATGAGCTACCTTTTACTTTTTGTACGGATCGGACACGTACAGCGAGAAATAGATAATTCATAATTAATAATTCATAATGGCTTTGTATTTACCTACCCATCGTATTCCTTAATATAAAATACATTATCCAGCATCTTACAATTAATTTTACTTTTGCAGATCTAATACGAGATTTTAACCGTGGCGGTAAGAACATATTTTAGTGTTTTAGAGTTTTTTCCAAGATCTCAAAGCATCTCTTCCACATTCATTTCAAATTTCAAATGCTCAATTCTAAGTGGGTAGTTGCAACTATTGCATCTTCATCTGCTATTTGTATCATATTTTGATGTTCAAAGCCACAATATTTTTCTCCTGTCACACTTTCTCTCTTGACTCTTGACACTTAAGATACGGTCGTTTTAAAAATTTTCATTTCTCTGCTCACTGCTCTCTGTTGTCTGCTATCACTGATTGTGAATCAAGGAGGATCTTTTATGAGTTATGTCATTATTTTGAAAGGCTGCTTTTATTCTGTTCTTTTTTGAAACTGACATTTTTAGTCATACATGACATTTTCTGAATTCTTGATGTTAATTGTTAATACTCGTAATTTAAAGGAAAATCAAGGACAAAAACAAAGGCACAAATTTTTGCTCGTGGTTGAAAGTTGATTGACTGAACACTGAACGCTGAATACTAAACACCTGCACTGAACGCTGAACGCTGAACGCTCTCTTCTTTGTCTTTCTTGCACATGCGGTTTGAAATTTCTGAGCACCTTTTGCCTGATTTATAAAAGTACGACTACAAATAAGAGAAAAATGCAGACCAGAAATTGAAAATTGTTTCTATCTTTTTATAACGGGAAGAAAAATGTTACAATACAAAAACACGTCTCCTGTTCCTACAATAATTCTTCATTTATTCACCTCAATGACGAAGAATGGCGAATTGTGAACAGGACAAAACAATGTTACATGTTGACCATTGACCAACTTGTAGAATGTATAAAACTTACAGCGACTGATGTAACAACGTTATAAATGAAATAACGTTTGTATTAAATACGGTTTACTTCTCTCGCTGTTGATTATTGATATAGATTGATTTTGATTTTGCATTCATTTTATTGTACAAACTAAGGAAATGAGTGTGTAATTGGATTTTGAATTTTGAATTGCATTTTTGACGTGTGTGTTGCTGGTTTATTTCCAATTGCCAATTTACAAATTTAAACGAATGGAATGACTAAAATACGGAATACGAACTACGCACTACGAAATACAGATTACGGATTAGAAAATCCGCAAGTTTCATGTCATGATGTATTTATTGATGTTATTTATTTGTCTAGATGGCTGTGAGCGGATTCAGTGTGACTTTTACTCGGTGTGTCAGTCTGTGGGTGATGAGGCAAAGTGTGTTTGTCCAACTAATTGCAGCAGCGAGGTAACCACTCTTTCCTATCGTAATATCGTAATTACTAATTTCTAGAACAATTTCCTTTTAATCTTCCATTATACAATGCCCAATAATAATAATAATAATAATAATAATGATTCAATAAGTCAATAAATTTTCCCGGTAAATTTTTCTCGTCTGTTGTTTGTGATTTGTAAACACGGGATAATTGTTGATTTCCTAGTTTCTTTAATTTACTACGGATTGATAAATTGTGATGATTAACTTTAATTTTCTTTGACAAACTCGTGTATTAATTTGCGATAAAAGGTGGCGGAGAAGCCGGGTGCGGTCTGTGGGACAGATGGAGTGACTTACAAATCCCTGTGTCAACTTCAACAGTCCGCCTGTCGACAACAGAAATTTGTGGTAGTGGCCACCCAAGGTGTTTGTGGTGAGTTTTCAAATTACAAATTACAAATTAAAAACAACATTTTAATCTCAAACTAAAGCATTTTGAGCCAGGAGTCTCGAGTCTCGAGTTGAAATATCGACATTTAAACATCTATTTCCATTCCTTGGCGATCTTAGATCTAAGAGTTACTAATTATCAATAACAATTATAATAACGACAATCGTATCGATTATCAGCCATCGACCGTTTGTATTCTAGATTCTAGGTTCTAGATTCTAGGAATTTGTATCAATAGAACACGTATAATGTCCAATTACAGCTACTGGTATTGGGTTTTAGCACAATTTAAATAACTAAAGTTAAACGTGCCCGAGATATCTGTGCTATCGATATCGATTGTTCATCTGTGATTCTAATTGTACAATTACAATTCCAGAATTCCTTCACATGCTCAGTTCATGTCAACTTTTAAATTTTGCATGGAATAACAGATAAAGATGGCACAATTTGTAGATTCTAGATTCTAGATTCTAGATTCTGGGGATACTAAACTAGGATTTAGTAATTACGAATTAGGAACTTTGAATTTGGAATTCGGAAGGAAAACAAAGATGAGACGGGGAAAAGTTTGCGTATGCTGATGATAATAACGATAATGATAATGAGGCTATTACAATTATATTTTATCTCGGTCCAATTAAGGCTCCTCAGTCTCATAGTGGTAGACTCATAGAGACAGAGACGGCGGTAGGGCAGCTAAAAGCTGCTCCATTCTGCTTTATCTCTAGCAAAAAGTATTCTATGCGTAGACAGTAGGCAGTAGAATGTAGGTAGTAGGTACACACTGTACATTTACATTGAATGTTGAACATCCTACATTGTGAACGCTGCATAAATATTTGAGTGTCATACGAGGGAAATGACCAGACTCCATCCCCTTTCTCCTACTGTACCATTGTACCATTGTACCATTGTACAATATTCGCATCCTCAATTTGCAAAATTCAGGGACATATCTTATCATTTCGAATCACAAAATAGCATCTAGAATCTAGAATACAGGATCCAGAATCTAGAATCTAGAATCTACAACTTACTGGGAGATTTTGAGGCGGGAGAATTTGGAATCCCCAGAGTGACATAGAGAATCCCACATTTTATGACGAACATTAGTCGGATGGTTCCAGCTCCAGCTACAGTCCAGTCTCAGAAACCAAACTAGAACTAGAGCAAGAGTTAGGCAGTTGAGTTGAGGCTTAAGCACACATGATGATTAAATTATAAGAAAAGGCAAATGAAGTCTCATCTCTCCATCCCACAATCCAGAATCCACAATGTAGAACTAGACACTAGAATCTAGAATCTAGAATCTAGAATCTAGAATCTAGATTCTAAACTCACTGTTGCAATTTTCATCTGTCCGTGTGCAATCTTGATTCTCTTTGTGCACTGTTCAATGTTCAATTTCCGGTGTACAGTGAACAGTGTACAGTGTAACTAACAAAGGGAACCAAGTACATGTGAATAAAAGCTAAGGGACGCTGCGAGTGGATCAAGCAATGCACACGTTCATTTGCATATATGTACGCATGTTCAATGTACAATTTTGAGCTGTTTAATCTGCATCACCCATCACCCATTACCCATTACGCACTGTACATTGTACATTACACATTACACAGTATGTCGTATGTAGTAAGTATGTACTCCTGTATGATGTATGATATTGAACGGAATTGAATTGAATGGAATGATATCCATAAATTTTAAAATTCATTTGTCTCTCTTGTCCTGCATATTTATTGTACGTCTGTTTGTGTGCCGTTTTGGATTCAAATTGGAATTTAGATTTGCATCTCCATTCTCTATTCTCTCTATCCCCATTGTGGAAAGGAACATACCACTTACATTTACACTTACACATGCACAGCCAACAGCCAGTCCAGCACTAATTTATTTAAATAGACAAATTTCATCCAGTCTCATGTATCAATCTATACTATATACTCTATACTCTATACTCTATACTCGATACTCGATACATATAGATTTTATGTGAGCGTCGTGTAATATATAATGGAAAATGCTCAATGCTCAATGCTCATACATATCCAATATCCAATGGAATGCTTCCTACGACACTTATTTATCTCCATGTCATCTCTCTCTGTCCCACTTTCCCATGTAGATCAATGTGCAAATGTCCAGTGTAAATTCGGGGCAGTGTGCGAAAATGGGATGTGCGTATGTCCCACAGAGTGTCCGGAGAGGAAAGAGCCCGTGTGTGGGATCAATATGATAACCTATCCAAATGAGTGTGAGCTCCAGAAAGCCGCCTGTATCAGCGGAAGGAATCTCAGTGTCCACTTTTACGGCGAATGCATGAATGTAACAGCGAGGAAAGGTGAGAAAACAGGAAAAATACAAAGTGTTTACTATTTAGTATTGTAGTATTTAAATAGTAGTCAATTATCAATTACCCGCCATTTATTTTATAATTTCAACTCGCAACTTTTTCCAGCCATTTTTTCACAAGCTTATCACAATATTTAAAGAAAATGAATCTAGTTTTTTACGTTTTAGCCTTCTATTTGATTTGCCTTGCACTGAATGTATTTTTGTATTTTGTATGTATTTACATTATGTACATAAATTGCACTTGCACAATCAAATTCAATATGCACAGAGTTGAGTGGTCTGTGGATGTCAACGGAAAGTCCAGGTCCAGGAATGGGTAAAAATGGAGGACAAGGACATTTTCCACCCTCCTCGTCTTCTTCTTCTTCATCAATGATTGAATCAGAGTTTCATCAACACTGTAAATCCATCCGTTGTGATTTTGGAGCTGTTTGTGAATTGGCCAGTGATGGATTTCCTCGTTGCACCTGTCAGTTCAGTTGTCATGGAGAGAAACTTCAACCCGTGTGTGCCTCAAACTTGAAACTGTATTCAAATGACTGTGAGATGCGGAGAGAGGCCTGTCATCGACAAATTGAACTACGACCCAGACCCTTGGAACTCTGTGAAGGTCAGTTCATAGTTTCTGGTTTGCACTTTAAGTCACGTAGATAAGATCAAAAATCAAAAATCAAAATTAAAACGTATCCTTTCTTTTAAGTTTCTCACTTGAATGTCTAAAACCACAATGCACAAAGCACAATATATATTCCACAATGCACATGCTAAAGCACGCGCTTAACACTCAATCTCACTTTCTTCTCTCCGTGAAAAACATCAACTTGAAATTTGATACTGTAACTAAAATATAACAATGTTAATCTCCAGACTATGGGCTACAAATTGAGAAACTACGCTAAACTTCAATTTCCTCTTTTTCCCCTTTATTTTAATTTCCTTCCAATAACTACAAAATATCATAAGCAAGTCAATAATCAATAATCAGTTTCAAAAATAATGTCAAAAGTTGCCCACATTAAGTTATAGAAAATAAACTCGACTGTTTTCAAACTCTCAACTCTTGATTTTTGATTTTTTAAAACTTTCAAGTTTAAAGTTTTAAGGAGAAATTCCGGTGGAAAAAATATTCATTGGTGGATTTTGACGAGTTTTAAATCTCTATATTCTATGTATTAATGTATTATGTATTGATTGTACGGATGCATCCTTAACTTAACTTATGTGCATTCTCTTGGTAATTTGGTAATTTTGAAGGAAAAAGTCAAGTTCATATATGGCTGGAGTTTCGGTAAATGAGAGTTGATACACTAGTTTTTTCTCCACACAATTAACATGCACGTTTTAAATGTTTCACGCACCGCACCACACCGCTTAGCACAGCACAGTTTTGCACAGAAAATTTAATGTGTAGTATAAAGTATAAAACTTCTTCTTTCTGAATTCCACTATACGTATCTATTTTTGATCCTCAATTCATCATACATCATACCAGCAATTTTCGGATAAACTTAATGGCCCTTCTCTGATATTAAAGACAAGGATGTCTTGCAGCATGTAAATATGTAAATATGTACACTGTACACTGTACAGATGGGTTATCTTTTGGTTCTCTTTTCTCTCTACTCTCTACTCTCTACTCTCTACACTATCTGTATTTTCCTGTAATGTCAACCGTGGGTTTCTCTAGGATCTAGGGTTTAGAGTTTAGAGTTTAGACCTTAAAGTTTAGAGTTAGAGTTTGGAATGTGAAATCCTTTGGTGGGTTGAATTATGACGGAGAAAGTGTGAGAACGGGGAAAATACTTTTACCCGTTAAACAGGAAGAGGGAATGTGTGGATTTACATTGGTGGGCTCGGTAAGGATTTTAAGATGAAGAATGGTAAAGACTTAATGTGAGATAATTAAGGGCGAGCACACAACCTTTATTATCATTATCATACTCATATACTCTTAATGACGATGATGTTGGATGTTCGTTGTTGGATGTTTGAGTTATGCAGTGAGATGAGGTTGAGGTTGAGGTTAACTGTTGACTTGCAAAGAAAATAAAGGGAAAGTGCGGCTATTTGTGTGTGTGTTGGTGTAAGTGTCGGAGTAGATTGTACAATGACTCATGTTCATAACTAAGGGAGAGAGAAGCGAGAGAAAAAAGAGTGAGAGTGAAAGTGAGGGCAAGTGGAATCAAGGCAAGTCAAGAATCAAGAGTCTAGAGTTGATGATTCATATAAGAGTTGGGAGATTCGCCCGCCATTAAGACGTGAACAGAGGCGAAAAGTTTCCCCATAAAAATGTCACCGGGCCAGAAATGTGAATTGATGTCCATGTCCGTCTTCCTACTTCCTCCGTACTTTACTCCACTCTGCCTTTCTCCCTCCTTTACTCCTTTACTAATTAGTTCAAGAAACTCCTAACAAGTCAGTACAGAGTTAAGAAGAACTCTAGTCTAAATTCTACATATTTCTCCACTACTTTCACCCTTCCATTTTTTCTCACTTTGAAACTTGGAACAGCAATCTGACGAAAAGCTTGAGCTACTCCGTACTCCATACTTTGTGCCTTGTGCTTTGTCAAGGATGAAAAGAAAAAAATGTGCAAGAAAATGTTCTACAGACAAAAAAAGAGGACGTCAAAATTTTAAAAAGAAAATGCAACACAAGACACAAGTTGAGACAAACTTGAACACTTGAACTTTTCTCACCACATCTACATTCTAGATTCTACATTCCATATTCTACATTTGTCTACTTGTTCTCTCTCTTTTTTACTTTTCCCATTTCCGTTCCCGTTCCCGTTTTTCATATTCATGTACAAACTTTAATTTTAATTCCAAAACTGTGTAACTTATGTACAGAAGAGAAACAGGATGTCGACATGGACAACAAGTCCATGTTGTTTTTGTTTTTGTTTTCGTGTCAGCATTAACCCAGTTATTTATTCATGCATTCATTCATTACTTCTTGTGTTTGTAGATGGACAAGTTGGAAGAGACCGAGACCGAGACAGTGAAATTGGACCGACGTCCCCTATGCCTTGGCCAACAAACAATATTCCCCGTTCTCAGTCGGGAATAAATGGACAGGAGTTTCCACCCCCATCGCCAACTTTATCACCTTCCACATCCATTGCCTGTGGTGATGAGTCGACGACAAATACAAGTACAAATCGTTGTCTCTCTTCTTCCTCCTCCTCCTCCGTTTGTCATTGTAACAAATTGGGTTCTATCCGGGAGACGTGTGACCTGGTGACACAGGAATGTGCATGTAGACACGGTGTGGGTGGTCCCAAATGTGATCGATGCCTCCCGGGATTCTATGGATTGACCAAACCAAATGGCGAGACTCATCTAGGTTGCAAAGGTCAGTCAATGTTCAGTCCACTAATATTTGTAATATTTACCATTTTCTTTCACAAATATCTATTTGTATTTGTATTTGTATTTTCAACTCAGTCCTTTTTCATTACCATTTTGACTGTTTCAATTCAAATTCTTGATTCTTGATTCTTGAGTCTTGATTCTTGATGGCATAAGTTGACATGAAAAAGAGTAGTTTTCTTCATTTTTATCGCTTTCTCCGAAGGGGGGCTTTCAGAAAGTTTTTACGTGGTTACTTAACCTTTGCGATTTTTATCAATTTCAATAAAAAGGCGATGCATAATACTTTTACATGGTGCACGGTGTGATCTACGATCTATTCAAGCTGTAAAATTATTGATTTTTCCTTGGTTAGCATTTAGCATTCAAAATTTACCCTTAGTACGATATTTGATATTTTTCTCCCCTGTTTTCCGAGTTGTGAGTTGTGAATTTTGAGTTCTGATGAATTAAATTTATCTGAAAGGTGCTGAGGGTGATAATCATGATGATGATAAAGGCTGGTGGAGTTTTTACTATTACCGTTGTGAGTTATCATGTGTGAGATATGTGACATAAATCAGGACAAAAGAGGGTGATGATTGTGATTATGATGGTTGATGTGATGTGATATGATATTGCATTATTATTATTATTATTATTATATGTACATGAGAAAGGAAGGTTGTGAATCTGTATGATATGATATGATGTGTTTTTTTCACTCCTTTTTTATGATTAGAATGTGGTTGTTCCCGATTCGGTTCTGTGCGGGAGGATTGTGAACAGATGACTGGCCGCTGTGTGTGCAAATCAAGCGTTGTGGGTCATAAATGTGATTCATGTGCAGAGGGAGAATTCCTCGGACCTTACGGTTGTACTCGCGGTAAGAACACAACTAACAAGAACATAATACATTACATACTACATTACATACAGCTCTTTACTCGTTAGTCTATGTGCATTGAACATTGAACATGCTTCATACTTCATACTTCATAATTCATACGTCATATTAGATACTGCATACAGTAGTAGATGTGGCATGTGGATACTTTATACTTTATGCCATGTGTAAGATGGAGAAAGATGGAAACATGCAGAGAAGAGGAGAAAGGAGAGAAAATTTCCTTGCTTTTTATTTGATGTGTGAACAGTGAACAGTGAGGAGTGAGGAGTGAGCAACCTTTGAATCAACTAAAAAAACTACCAAACTAGAAAATATGTATCTACGCGCAAATCCATCCAAAAAAACTCCTCATACACTCGCACACTCTTTCACTCACTCACTCACAAAAGATTTATTTACTCACAAAAAACACACACACAAATGCTCATATAGTTTGTAGACCATAGACCGACCACAAAGAAAAAAAACGCCGTATGAAATATGAAAAAAGGATCTACATGTATTTCTACCAAAATACTTAATACTTACTCATGCAAGTACAAGATGGAGCTGTACCGATAATCATACTCTACACTTTATACTTAATATGCCCATATAAATACACATATGCACAAACACTTGTGTATTGTACATATATAATCACGAGAAACCACTGGATGTAAACTAGACGTTTTACGTTTAACGTTCCCTTTCCCATTCTATTCTTCTCCCTTTCATAACTTTTAAAACTCCTCTTGCGTGTGAACCACATTCCTTACATGAGACTTTTATTTTAGTTTTTTTTATTTTATTTTACGACCACGTTCAACATTCAACATTCAACATACGGTATTCGGCATTCAGGATTCAGGATTCAACACACACCATTTTCCATTTTCCATTTACCACATGAACATGGAACATGAAATGAAATAAAATGTTGTACGTTGTACGTGGGATATGGAATAGGGAATCTGGAATGGAGAACAAGTAGCAAATAGCAAGTAGCATTATCAACTTCACTATTTTATTGTTATGATTACTGCTCCTTTCTTCTCCGCTCAGCTCAACTCAACTCACACAAATAACCCGAACCAAACACCAAACACCGATTCAATGCAAGTTTCAAGGGGGTTTTTTATCCTTTGAAAAAAAAGAAAGAAAAATTCATGGTATCATATCCATCATTTATATCTACCATCTACTATCTACGATCTAATATCTACAATTATTATTATTATTATTATCATGATAACACCGTCATTATCAATTTGATCTATATTATTAGTACAAAGTAGACACTAGACACAAGACACTGGAAATTATCATGAGCCTCAACTATCAACTATAATTCATTATTAAATGAGAAGGGGTTTAAATAACAGTGTGTAGTGTGTGCAGAAGTACTCATTGTACAATGTACTTGGAATTTTTGAGAAACGTCTAGCCCTATAAATTATTTTTATTTTTTATGATCACTTATCGAGAATTGAGCATCGAGCTGTCATTTTTAGGTTGGGGTTGCGTTTAGTAAGAGTTTTGAGTGTCTTTGGCTATTTTGATTTGATATTTTATATCATATTATATCAGATCCACTCCCCTATGTTTATTGTTTATTGCCTCTGATTCTGATTGTGAGTAAGAAATAGGTACGGAATACGAAATAGACAAATAAATAAATAAATAGATAGATAGACGAGGAAACGGAGATTGAAATAACAGCTGTGAAAACTATTATATTTGTATCATTTCCTGTTGAAACTTGAGCGGTTGTCATGGTTCATGTCCTTCTTCGTTCTGGTTTCTTCTCGGTCTCGAGTCTCAAGTCTCAATGCATCTGTGTATGGTATGAAGACGAGAGACGAAGAAGAACAACAAAAGGAGAAGTGAATGTCTTTTTTCCTCCAAAGACAAAGACAGGAGAAAGTATCACATGTGATCTCTCTGGTATTTTATGATGTGACTTTCCCTTTAGTTTTTGATAGTGATCGTGATCACGATAGCCCGTGTCCGTTCCTAGATTCTAGATTCTAGATTCTAGTTGCTTGTTTTCTCCTTCTCAATTCTCAATTGTTTCCTCTGTTTATTGCTTTTCCCCTCACAATGTGATATATTTGGGTCATAAGTTTGTCTCCGTCTCATCTCGAGTCTTGAGTCTTGAGTCTAGAGTCTAGAGTCTAGGTTCTACAGTCTCGAGAGTTTCTAGTGTAAACACATGTGTAGATTGTAGATATAAATAGTCTGGAGTCTGGACAGATACTGAATACTAGATACAAAAACCTTTTGACATTCCTTGGACTTTCTCTCTCAGGACTCTGGGTTTCCTGATTCTAATTCTCATGCTGAATCTCCAGTCGCTTATCGACTGTCTAGTCCTGGTTCTGGTTTTGGTTCTGCTTCCATTTCTCCTTGTTTTTCTACATAGACTATTGACTCTTGATTCTACGAGATACTCGTAGATTTTTGACCCCAACTTGACAAAAAGTAAGGAGCATCGAGAATGGGAAAGGGCAACAAAAAAGCAAGGAAGAGAGTCGTATTATCTGTATTATTATTATTATTACTATCACTACTATTATTGTTGACCGGATCTGTTTTTTGATAGGAAATAGGAATTAGAAATAACTCACCACGTTTGACATTCGACAGCTGAAATCAGATAACAAAAAATGAGGCGAGATTGTCCAAGTCTACAGTGTAGAATATCGAATATAGAAAATGTTGGCTTTAGCCTCTCGATTCTCGACTCTCGACTCTCGACCACTGTTACATGTTACACAAAGAAAAAGTGTCATTTATCATTTATCAAGGGCCGAAAAAAATCATAGAAAATCACAGAAAATCATATGACATGTGTGCGGTTTGCCCAATTCTGCATGTTACCAGTTACCAAAAACCACAGGGTTTCATGTATTTATTTATTTATTTATTTATTTATTTATTTATTATTGATTAGTATAATTTGGGAAATGTTTGCAAATGTTGAAAATTGAAATAGTGAATGTAATGGGTTTTTCTTGTAATTTTCTATTATTTATCAACAGATTCCCGGAATTTGGGTCGGAGTTGTTCCGAGCTGGTTTGTGACTTTGGAGCTGTATGTGAACAAGATGGAGATAGAGCTGCATGCATCTGTAATATTCATTGTACAGATCCACCGGAAAGTGAGGTAAGCAAGAAAAGAGAGGGAGAGAGATGAAAGATGGACAAATTAAATTGACCGGAATACTGAATGTACAATGTACATTGTACATTGTACAAGTTTACGGCTTTTACCTTTCATCTAATACCTAATACCTAATACACATAATATATCATATATACAATATGTTGTATGTATGTACTTTTACTATTGGATTTCAAATTTCAAGTTTTACATTCACATGAAAAATGCAACTGTGTTATGTAATACTTGTGCAACTCGAAATTCCAAATTCACGCAGGTTTGTGCATCAGATGGTTTTACCTACGAGTCCGAGTGTCACGTTCGTCGACAGGCTTGTCAAAGTCAAAAACCTATCAGCGTGCGTCAACTCGGACCTTGTTCTGTTTCAAGTAAGATTTGTAAAATTGTATAATATACTATAAAGTATACAGTGTAGATTGTACATGTTGTAGATTGTAGATATATTATGTACTAGGAGACTCGAAGCATGTCATAAAATATTCATTACTTGCGATTTTGAAACATGAAGGTTTCCCTTTACATTTTACCTACTTCCTCCATATGTTTTATTTATATAAATATATATGAAATGGGAAAATTTTGCAAATTTTCAAAGTGGGATAATATTATTATGAGTATGAATATTTTACATGTTTTATATTCATAAAAACAATAATTTATTCATCAAAGGTTGAGGATTCAGAGTCTCTATTCTATAATCTCTATTCTAAATTCAGCTTTCGATATAAAAATCTGTTTGTTGTGAGTACATAAACAGGTTAGTTTGAAATTTGAAATTCTTTTCAAAACAGGATGCATTATTTTTCTTTTGTACTTTATTTTTATTTATAAGGTGAATCCGGAGGAGGAACAGAAAGTCCTTTACCTCGGTACACAGGTTTACACTATACAGAACCTGGAGATGATGGGACCGATTCAGATTCTAATTCAGGATCTGGGCCGGAACTGGCAAGTCAAGGATATTGGACTGGAGAAGGAAGAGGAGGAACCGGAACCACGTTCAGCACTTCATCTTCATCTTCTGGGATGAAATCCACAAGACATCTCCCACCTCAATCCAAATACAAAGATTTGTCTCCATTCCACAAAAACTTTTATACACATCGAGCCCCAACACTCGCCACTGTACAGGTAGATAACAACTTTATCGTTTGGAATTTTACCGCTTTTCAAAAATTATTATTCATGTATGGATTTTCTATCAGATTTGAATTTTGAATTTGCTCTCATTCCTTTGATTTTTTGATAGATGCGGAGTTACCTCGGAGATTCATGTCAGTGGACTGCCGACTGTATTACAGCACACAGTATTTGTCTCGCGGGTTTCTGTCACTGTCGTGAAAATTACTATGAAGATCGTGAGAGGCTTCAGTGCAAACCGATTCGTAAGTTTATAAATTCCAAATTCCAATCGGCAATCACCAATACAATATTTTATTCACTGAAGGTTCGAGTTTAAATTCTCTCGTGACTTTTATACTCTATACTGTATACTTTATACTTGTGTTTTGTATTTATGTTGTAAACGTGGTACGATGTAGATGCACATTTATCGGGTGTCTTGAGCTGCAATACCAATACCAATTTCAATTCCAATTCCAACTGTGCACCATCAGCAACGTGTTTTGACCATCGAAATGGTAGTTTCACCTGCATCTGTCCCATGGGTAAAACTAATCCAAGTGAGGGATGCAACCGAGATGGTGAGCCGAAATAACAATAATAAATATAACCACAATAATAGTAATAATAATAATAATAAAAAAAAACAAGTAGATGGTGAATGGTGAATGACCCTGACCTTGGGATGAAATTTCACAAAATTGTACAATACATTCTACGTTCTATATATGCACTCTGTTCTTCCCCCTCTGCAGATAAATTATACCCATTTTTCAACGGACGATCCCGAATTGGTCTGGACAAGTTGGCAGGGTATCACAAGCTGAGTGTGGAATTGGAAATCACTCCATTCCTCAACTATCAGCATGGAATCCTCATCTTCTCCTCGCAGCATGCAAACGGTTCTGGAGATTTCCTTTCACTGGCTCTCATTGATGGGTAACGAGAACTAGAACAAGAACATGAATAAAAACAAACAATAACCATATTAAAGTACACAATGTAAAGAGTAAAATTATTAAAAAAAATGCAACATTGCATAAATAATTATCAAAAATTTATTGTAATAATAATAATAATAATTTATTTTGTAGATATGTAGAATTTCGATATGACCTTGGTGATGGTCCTGCCATTTTGAGATCTGCTACTCGAGTAGTCTCCGGTTCTACACATAATATTATAGCCAAAAGGTATAATCGTGATGGTCTTCTGCGAGTTGATGGCGAAGAGGATGTCAAGGGAACGTCTCCTGGAACGATGAAATCATTAAATTTGGACCATGGTGGATATATTGGTCATGTTCCACTCAACTCTTCAAAGTAATAATAGTTATTATTATTATTTTATTATTATTAATTTTTACTTTATACTTTTGATTCCTCTTGTAATAATAATAATAATATTTATATTAAACTTGTCTACTAATATTTTCTATTTAAAAAATGTAACTTTTCAAAGGATTTGGGAAATCGTTGGAACTAGTGAAGGTTTCATCGGTTGCATCCATAAATTGAGGATTGGTCGTCGTCCTATTGAATTTGATGAGAAGAAAGATCCACTAATTCGATCTATTAGCCAAGTGAATCAATGTCCCATTCAAAGCCCAATTCCTTCTTCCTTAACATTTACCACTCACGTTCAACATCATCGTCTTGGTGGAGGTTTCCCCACAACAACTCCCATGTATACTGTTTATGAATCTGAAAATTTGGAAGGTGAGGAAGAACCAGAAGTTGGGCAAGGGCATGGACAAGATGATGATGAATCCGAAACAAGCCGACTTGGACAATCTCAACAAACTCCTGACGATATTGAAAATTCAAATCGTAATTCGAATCGTAATTCTGACTTGGATAATAATCAGATCCCCGGATTTGGAATCGTTGATAAATCTGGAAGTGAGGTCAAGACTCAAATGTCCGTCAGAAAGAATCCATGCTCAAACAAAGGAGGTCATAAAAATCCGTGTCAAAATGATGCTCATTGTTGGAATGATAAGAGTCAGCCGGAGGGCTATAAATGTGTTTGTCATCCAGAGTTCACAGGTATGTTAAAAGTTAAAAGTCAAAGATGTAGTAATTTCCTATAATTTTCCCTTGAAATTTCCAAGGAATTACATGTAAATCTAAATACCTACTTGAAGATTGAAGAATTTGCTTGCTCGAAACTGAAAGTCACAAGGTCTTTTTCTCCTTTATAATGAAATTAATCAAGTAAATGTTTTATAGGTAAAAATTGTGAGTTGAAGTCGAATAAGATTGAAGAGACTGGTGCAATGTTAGACTTTCGTGGTTTTTCCTATTTGGAGCTTCCAAAAATTGACAATGCAGCTCGCCACTTGTCCATGGAATTGTGGTTGATGCCAAGAAGTCCTAATGGACTCGTACTGTACAATGGACAAGAACCAGGGAAAGGAGATTTCATTACTCTGCTCTTATCACAAGGCCACATTCAGTTCCTGTTTGACCTTGGCAGTGGCATGGCAAATATTACGTAAGGAGTCATAATTAAAATACAGACATTTTCAAAAATAATCATATATAATAAAAATACGTATTACGTTTTACATCTTGAATAATATCGCAAATCGATATTATTTGTCATTCAAAATTCAAATTGACTTACCAAACTTTACTGCTTTTAGCTGGAATCACCCTTTGACCTTAAACAAGTGGCATTGGATTGTCGCCTCCAGAGATGGGCGAGAGGCGAGTCTTCAAGTCAACGGTCATCTTCCACAAACTACAAAATCTCCACCCACTCTATCAGAACTGAATTTAGAGCTTCCACTTTACGTCGGCGGGATCGGGTATATTCAAAATTCAAAAATTAATTTGTATTATAGTAACTAATAAATATTTTTTAATGTTTCATTTATCAAGTATAATAAAGTACGTATAGACAGAATAAAAAATGTTTAATTTATATACTTTGTTTACAATTACAGAGATTTAAATGTGATTCATCGAGAGTTGGGACTGTTAAATTCCTTTGATGGTGTTCTCCAGTACTTGAGAGTAAATGGTGAAACTCATCATCGGGAGATTGGAAAATCGTTGATGCAACGACTTGTTCATCGTTATGAAGGACCTCCATGTGGCACTTCCGTCTCTCCACCCTGTCTCAACCACGGTACTTGCTTCCCTCGACTTTCATCCCATGTCTGCCTCTGTCCAAGACAATTCTCTGGAAAATCCTGTGAAATCAGTAAGATTTATATCATATATATTGTGGCGGTATTGTCGTCATGGATCTTAATACCGCTGATACTATAATATATTATTAGATTGGAATCCCGGAACCCGAACCTGACTATTACTATTATTATATATTATTATTATTATTGGATGAGTCATGACTCCTCCCTCTGACCCAGGTCACAGTCTACATAATAATGAATAATAAAGGTTTAGTCATGTTTTACTCTTCAAACCCTCAACACCTTGTCCTAATTCCTTGTCATAAACCTCATCGTATCAATATACACTTTTTGTTATCATTCACATTCACATTTACGGTTCAAAATTCAAAATCAATTCCAAGGATGGGATAAAATATTAATCTAATTGAATTTAATTATTTTTTACACGTTACAGAAAAAGAAACTCCCGGTCCGATTCGTTTTGACGGCCAGAATTATATCAAGTTTCCTCATAGAATTGCCAAACAGTGAGTTTAATTTTGATAAGATTTTTTACTTTATTTGACTCTGAAATTGTGCTGAATACTCGATATTAAATACTCTTTGTATTTTGCATGTACTTTATATTATGACAAATGTTGAGCAAACTAAAATGTCTCTTTCTTTAATATCTTAACCTTCTTCTTGCTGCTTTTTTTTCCTGCTGAAACTCTTGGACTTCTCTTACTTCTCTCTATCTCTACCTCAAAATTAACTACTAATTTTACTCATGTGGATACAGCGCGTCTTTCAATTCGAGTGACTATGATGATTTATACACTGATGATTTTGATTCTCAAATCGATGATTTATTTTTTGGTTCCTCGTCCTCGTCTGTTCACACCATGAGCAGTGATCCACCATACGCATATGACAATAATAATAATAATAATAATATTAATAATAATTACAATAATAATAATGAAGATGAAAATTATTATACTAATGGAGAAAATCCTGAGTATGAGGAAGAAGATTATGACTTTGATGAACACATTCAAGATTTTGAAGAATTTGCTCCTTTTATCGAACAACAAGATTTGGAAATCGTTCAAAGGTTTCACCTATTAACAATTAACAATTAACCACAAAAGGATTTTACAACCATTCTTTTTTTATTACTAAAATAATCCCTAATTTCTCTGTTTTTCATCATTCCATTTTCATTTCGACTAACCTTTCCAATTTCCAAATAGTTTTTATTTTTCATTCGATTTCCGACTCATGAGTAAATTGAAATGGTTTTACTTTTGAATGTATTATGTAGATCGAAAGCTCAAAGAAGAAATCGGATTGAAATTGTCTTCCGCACGACGAGTGAATCCTCAGGACTGATTCTTTGGACGGGTCGAAATTCTCGAGTGAGTTCCACTTCCGTTTCAAAATCCCGGAGCCGTCGAGGCTACCTCGGTCTCTTTCTTGTCGACGGTCATATTGAACTTCGGATTGACCTCGGTGCTGGAAAAAACAAGAAACCCACTGTCCTTCGCTCAAAAGTAAGTTTTTAACGTTATTTTTTTGTCCCTGTAGCTTGAAGGTTGCTATGGTATGGTTCAAATTAACACAATTCAAAATAGAATAAAAGCTAAACAAATTTCTTGTTTTTTGCACCAGGTGAAAATATCAGATGGTCGCTGGCATCAAATTCTCATAGCCAGACAACGACGACTGATTGTCCTTCAGGTCGATTCGGGGATCCCTCAACGAGCAACCGCCCCCATCGGGAGTAATGTCCTTGTTTCAGATGGACGGTTTTGGATCGGTAAATTTTAAATTCTTTTTTCTTTTAATTAATGTGTTTAATATTGAAAGCTGAAAGGTTTGCTCATTATTTTAATTGTGAATTTAAAGGTGGAGTGATGCCATCGATTCTTCCCGCGGATATTCCAGCGCCACTTCATCAAGGTTTTCTTGGTAATTATATTAACTATTAATTATTCAATTGTGTTCAATTTTTTCAAGTCAATTCAATTTAGCTAATTGATTGCATCATTAGAGCTGTTTTAATAAAAAGGCAATAATTCAAATAAAATTGCAGGTTGTGTGGATCTCGTCCGAATAGAGAAAAGAAGACTGCCCCTGTCCAAAATCGCTCATTCTACTGGTATCCCACTATGTGAAGATGATGACTAAATTACAAAAGATTCTTTTTCGGCGATAACAATAATTATATTCTTACTACTGATATTTTATCTTAATATTATTATTATAATGATTTTGATATACTGTACAATCATAATTTAAAATACCTATGTATAAAAAATATTACCTGTTTTCTAAGCTGTTATGATTTAGAATGGAAGTATTTTAATACAGCTAAAAGTGTTAAAAAGCTAAAAGAGAATTATTATTATTATTGCTAGGTATATTAAGTTATGTTATTCCTTTTGTTTTTTAAGTACGATTAAGTACATGTATATATAATATATTATCATGTTCCAAAAACATATTGGGCATTTATTTAAGCTTTTATTGTTTATTGTTTATACGAAAAACCTTTACAACTTTTTTATTATACTCAGTGACAAAACAAAACTAACATCTCTAGTCAAGATCAGCTTCTATCACACATACAATAATAATATGGGTATGCTGTATACTGCTAGATTTTGATTCAAGTATTTTATTGATAATTGATAATATTGAACTTTTGACTAATTTTTTATTTTTTATGTTGTAGATACATGTATAATACTATTGTAATAATATCTTTTGTTATAACACACTTTTGAAGGTGAACCTAACATTTTTTCACATTTTTCGATAATAATTACAATAAATTATAGTGATTGGATTAATTATTGAGCTCACGCTACAAATCAAATCAAAGAAGGAATACATTGACAAAATGGAATACTACGTGTACGGATATATATATATATATAAATACATGGTACATTTGAGTAACTTGCCATTACCCTTCCTGAATAATAATATGGGTATACAGAAAGAATTCAGAGAAAAAAACTTATACTATCTGAATTACTGTTCAAATTTTAAATACAAATGAATTTATAATATATATAATATTAAATATTATAGTTATTAATATGATATACATATTATAAATATATAAAAAATATTGTACATAACAGAGTTTTATTAAAAATGGATATTGAAATATTTCGTATTTATCAAGAGCAAAGATTTGAGCTGCTTTAATTTTCCATCTTTCATGGTTTTTATGTGCATAAACTACATATATATATATAATACAAAATACACTTCAGAAGCCAAAGGCACAGAATTCTTCACAACGATGAGCTGCCGGATTACTTTCAAAAGGTTCAAATTACTCATCAATGAAATTATTATTGTTATTATTATGCATCATTCCTGCATTTTTTCAATATTTCCAGCTACACATTTGACATAACAGAATAAAGAAACTTGAGACTTGAGACTTTATATACTATCGTTTTGGTTTTGTTTATGCGTCGACTGTTGACTGATGACTTTGGATAAGATGCTGTGTAATATGATATTTCGAGTCCTTTTCTGTTCAGACTCATTTAATTTTTCCAATCTCACTACTCAAAACTCAAAACTAAAGCAAAGGCTCGTTTTCCGCTCGTGACATTTGTTCCTTTTCATTCTCAATGTTCAAAGGAAAGAGAGAAAGAAAAGGCACAAGCTGAGATAAAGAAACTCTAAATATTGACTCG
>JAQGBH010000357.1:0-55732 GCA_034698265.1 Sminthurinus aureus | reverse complement strand
TTTTTTTTAAATTTCTAGAGTACAGGGGTCTCAAAAAAAGTACTGTACTCTGAAAAAAAGTACGTCTGGCAACTATAAGTATAGAGTATGGAGCACGGAGTTTGCACAACGTACAGAATACAGAATACAAAACTCTTAACATAACATAACATGGAACAGCATAACAGAGCAGAACATGAAAGATAACATTGAAAGACATATTTACAACATGCATAATGTGTACACTGTACAGTGTACACGATACACATGGAGAAAGAAAAGAAGGAAAGAAGAGGAGCAAGAAGAACTTTTTGCAGTTCCTAGCATGTAAGACTGTTCACTGTGCACTGTAGAATGTAGACACTTGCTTGCTTGCTGTCTTTTCGGAGCGTCTTCTCTTACAAGAAACTTGAAGTTGTACCAGCAGATATATCTATCTATCTATCCATCCATCTATCTTTTACCTTTAGTCAGGGGTTCTTAAGAAACCCCTTTCTTTTTCCTACTCCAACTCTGAACTCAGAACTCAGCTCGTCTTGTATAAAGAATAAATCATGTAGATATAAATAGAAAGAGAACGAGCTATACATCATGTAAGGATAATGTAATACGTTTTGTATTTTGTATTATATTTTATATTTTATGTTACAGACTTTATACTACAGTACAGAAGAACTAAGGACAAAAATAAAAGGTATAAAGATGGTATTTGATAGTGGAAATTTGTATCCCATATTTCATATTTCCTACTCATTGTCCTCTAAATCCCACTTTTCACATAGAAAGTTGGAATTTGGAATACACAATTCACAGAATTCAAAATCTAGGTTCAAAAATCCACCTGCCAGTTTTAGAGTACAAGTTGGAATGTTGGAATGTTGGAAGTTTGGCCACCTTTCATTTGAAATTTGAATTTGAATTTTGATGTGATTTTTCCTCCGCTTGTTTAGTACTTTCACTCTTCATTTCTACTTGCCACTGTGAAAAGTGGTGTTGTGGATCTGGATTCGGATCTTGCTTGCAGAGAGAAAGATGAATGAATTTGAACAGCATGCCTTAACTTATCTTGTCTCATTCTAAACTTGTTTCTCCAATTCCAAAGAAAAAAAACAAATGGAGAGCTAAAACAATTTCACGCTGTGTCGTCCATACAAAATACTCGTACACTATACAGCTATACAGTGTTTCTAATGTGTACATTGTGAATTTTGCAGGTCTATGTTGTACGTTGCACCTGCAAAATAAACTTAGGTGTAGAAAGCGGACGACGTGACGCGCACTGCATAATAAATGAATGAATGAATGAGCGAGTGAGTGACTGAGTGAGGTTGTGAGTGACGATGCGAAAAGCCTGTTTGAAGAAAGATATCTAATGCCCAAATGCCTATACATTTCTCCTTGACATTTTCAAAGATGGTTCCTCTCAACTCTCAACGTCATCGTCATCATCATAACGGCGTCGACAAATTTAAGCTCATTATGCAATATTCCTGTATAAATACTTTGCATAAGAGACCAAGCACCTAGTCTATTATTATCATTAGTGTTCAGTGTTCAGTGTGCACTTTGTTTCTCCTTCTCTTCCCGATGTTTGATATTTAATATAGGATATACTATATTTACATTTGAGGACATAAATTGGACTAAAATTGCCTCCAAAGTTGAAAGGTGGAATGAGTAGACCTTTTATTATTATCTCACCAAGGAGTTACCAGTATTTCTAAAGGACGTTCTGAATCAACCACAGATATATTGTATAGTTTCTAGCCATCTACCATCTATCTATCTATCTATCTATCTATCTATGAATGTGGACAGGATATCTAAGGAAAGGAGGGCGGAAGTATGAATGTATAAATAAAACTTGTCTCCAGTCTCTACCGCCCTCCCAGTTCCCACTTCCCAGTTTTAGGTTAACAAGATTAGAAATTAGAAGCTCCTTAGCTGAGTTAAGTTAAGCTTGTAAAATGGGAGAGCTGAAGGCTGAAAGCCTCTCGGGTCAAAAATAGGCACTCATCTAGAATCTAGACAACGTACAATACACAATATGTACACTTCTGTACACATACATATGAGAGGCAAAAACTTTAGCGTCAACTATTCGTAAAAGCTGGAAGACTGGAGACTGGAGAACTGGTTTGGTTTTCCCTTTTCAAAAGGGAGTACATTAAAGTTAAAAATATCTCATAATATCATCATCATCATTGTACCATCTTAAATATTGAATTATGTATGCATGTATACTACAACTTTTATCATATCAAGTTTTTTATGTAACTATGCAGTTTGCATACGATGTATGACATTACGTCATACATCATGCAGAATGATATAAACACGGTAAAAAACTGGATGTACTTTTGTTATGCATACACGGACTAACTCGTACTTTTAAAGTAAAACTTGTAATATATTTATTATGTACTAATGTAATAATGATTACATCATGATGACGAGATGTCCATTGTACAACTAATGCTAATGCTAATGCTAATGTGATTTCATTCTTCATTTCACCACATAGCATGTAAAACATAATATAAAAGGTGGTTCATCTCTTAATTACCAAAGAGGTTTTATCTACTTCTCCTGTTTCTTCTGCTTGTTCTTCTGTCGATTGTTTTTATTATTCATTAGATCAGGGTAAAATTACAACGTCAACGTCAGCGTCAGAGGGAGAACAAAGAAAGGAGAAAGTCAGAGAGAAAGAAAAAGAGAAGAAAATTAAAATGGGAATGTGGGTAAAAAAAAGTAGAGGGAAATTTGTTTCCTATTTCTTATTTCACCAAGAGGAGGTGAAATAAGAAATCCATCTATCTTTCTATTAGTAGCAAGGAAAGTTGGCCAAG
The DNA here is from genome assembly GCA_034698265.1 of Sminthurinus aureus. Lineage (NCBI taxonomy): Eukaryota > Metazoa > Arthropoda > Collembola > Symphypleona > Katiannidae > Sminthurinus > Sminthurinus aureus. The sequence goes on along the minus strand of JAQGBH010000357.1, from coordinate 52,904 downwards.
GAAGGAACATGCAACGTGTGACACGCAAAAACGCAAAATCTATTTTTCTCCCAAAATTTACCAAAGTGAGACTCGTCAGGAGTGAGTGACGAGTGAATAGTCTCACGATCAGTTTATCCATTCGTTCATTAGCTTACAATGGGAAATTCTGGGTTCTGGGGACTATGTAAAAAATTCAGACTGTAGATTCCAGATTGTAGATAGACCAAACTATTGAAGCCACTTTTCTTCTTCTTCCGTGCCTATTGTACACTGTACACACTACACACATTCAATATTTTGGTGGATAGTAAGTGTACATTGAGAGTGTACAGAATATCTAAAGGTGCACTGCCTAGCTCATATTGATTGAAATTCAATCGCCTTCCTTTTATCATCACCATCACTATCACCGTATGTATCATAGCACTATCAACTATCATGATGAACCACCAACCACAAACCACACAATATATTTTAAACGCGAGACATCACATGTTGGATGTTAGACGTGTGAGTTTTATACTTGATCCTTCATATTTTTGTATCAATAACTAGAGCAAATATGTAATACATGTTCCATGTTCTACCTTGTAGATAGTAGATAGGCATCGGGTTTTTATCAATTTCTTCTTTTTTTACTCGGATGATCATTGTCGATCAGATTCTAGATTCTCGGCTGTAGATTGTAGGTGTTATACATGTATTGCATCTGGTATGTGTTTCCATGGTGAGCATCGAGTATTGAGTATTGAACATACTTGTTACGTGGATATGTATAATGTATATTGGGAACAGAGGAGGTACGTCATAGTTCATAGTTCATAGGCGTGTGAATTTAGCCAAGTTGTAAGGATAGGTTTTTTATTTTAGATAGTGACGAAGAAGAAAAGGCACAAGTTGAAAATAGAAAATAGAAAAGCTTTTTTATATAGTACCAGCACTACACAATCCCCATGTATGTAGGTGGCTGAAACTCCAAGTTCCAAGTTCCAAGCTCCAAGCTCCAAGCTCCAAACTTTGAATACAATAGAAAATTGTCTAGTATGAATCTATACCTATCTACAATCTACAGTCTACTGTCTAAAGTTGAAAAATAATACAGAAACTCAAACGGTCATATATCATGTTCTAGCAATATTTTAGGAAAATTGTATCATGCTTATTTTTACCTTTTCCCTCAGCAATTGAAAGAATCTTACAGCACACATACATGGTAAATTAGTAAATCACAAGAATCAAGAATCCAGTCACTTTGTCCCTATTCCATTTTCCTTGTTTCCACAGGTAAAAAGTGAAACGTCATGTACATTGTTCATATTACGTGGGAGTCGCAAAGTGGGATATTTATATTCAAATATATGTGCACATAGGAAATGAGAAATGAGCTAACAAAGAAGCACTTTTCCATTTGCTTACGTCAAAAAGGTGGAAATGGAAAGAGCAAGGGTTATGTACATTGTACCAGCCCAAATCCTAAAATACAATAGATACTGTAGATTGTAGATACATGACACATGACACGTGACATGAGTAACAATAAAGGTTGAACGTTGAATGCAAACAGATTAACCAATTTCATCTAATATCTAATATCTAATTGAAAAATAAATGAAGAGTGTTGGCTTATTACATCTTTGTGCGTGCCTGAGTAAAGGAAGGAGTGAGTGAGTGAGTGAGTTAATGAATGAGCTGGAACTGCCTTTATTTCCTTCTCTCCCTTTCTTTCTAATTTCTATGGACTACGGAGTATGGAGTATAGTTAGAATAAAGACTTGGAATTGACTTGGAACTCAAGACACAAGACACAAGGCTCAAGTCTCAAGACATTAGAAATCAGAATATACCTGTGTATAAAAATATGGTACATCGTACCTAATTTCAAGAAACTTGTAGTCTAGAGTCTTGAGAGTCTTGCGTAGGTGTGTGGATATTGTGCCAATACAATAAGTACAAAAGTATCTACTATCTACTATCTACCTTTACCAAGAACTCTACAAACTACAAACAAATGTTTGAGAAATCCAATTTCTCTACCTCAACTCGGCTCCCACAAGCTATTATTTTTTGCACAGTTGATGATGGTCTATCAATATCAATATCAATTTCTCCTATCTATCCATACTCCATACTCCATGTACACTTGTGCTTTGTGCTTTATCCTTTGTACATGGTGAGAACTGAGAATTGAGAATTGAGAGGGTGGTGGATGGTGGCGCAATTTTTCTTCCCCGGACGTACTATTTACTAGTAATTGTAACAACCAGTCTCGTTTCTAATCAAAACTATTATCTGTATAAGCAGAAGCACGTACAACCTGTATTATATTTTAGATTATTGTAGATCACCCACAGTTCATACTGATACTGATAACTCTTGTCTCTTGTCCATTTCTATTTTCTTTGTACTTTGTACATCTGTCTATCATAAGGGATATCTATGCTATTTTCTGAATAGTAGGAAATAGGAAATAGCCCATGCTGGTTATTACTGATATATTGATATATTGTACATGAGGAAAATGCTATAACCCATTATTCACACACGTGGATCCGGCATTCGGAAGAAGGTGATGAAAAATATGATAGGAATGATACGAATTCATTCATTCATTCAGTCAAAAGAGACTGGATCAATACACAGTATACAAAAGTCCGATCTCCAGCAGAGATTTCATTCATTTCATTTATAAAATTAGACATGAATGAGTTGGCTAAAAGGTACAACATCTTAATAAATGGAATATCGTACGTATAACAACGTATGCAATGTGCAGTATGTAGTATGTACTATATAGTTTGTAGTTTTCAGTACTCCACTGTTTCAAGGTATGTGAACTTGTGCCAAAAACCAAGTGCATTTATTTGATATACGAGTTGTTCCAGTTTTGCACTTTGACGTGATTGATGGGATTTGGTATTGTTTTTGTTGAATTTGAATTACAAGTTGCTTGGACTAGCTTGGCTTGGCTTGGGATTGGATGCGCGTGACTAGAGTAAATTTAATTCAATGATTAGTTCCTTTTCTCATCTAATTATTTTCTTTGTTCATCCGTGTACAAAGTACAATATAGGCGCGCGTGTAAATGTACATCACATGATGCTATTCATATACCTTACACCTCATGTATATTGTTGTTTGTACAGCTCACAGCATACACTGGACAGTGGACAGTAATCACGAGGGTGTAATTAATGGACATTTCCAGAAAACCTGTGGCTTGTGGATCTCAATTCTCAAGGAGCTGGAACTTTTTTTTACAAGCTTTCAAGATGAGAAAAAGCCTATTGACAAAACCTGACTGGGCTCTTTTGCTTTTTCCCTGTCCGCTGACCATTTCATCCTCTCCAGTTTTATTTATGGAACAATATTGAATATTGTTCCACGGTATTTCATTGTCTATCAATTATCAATACAAAATAAAAACTATCCATTTAAAATTTTCTAACGTTGTTTGAATTCAAAAACTTTGGTGAAGGGTTTAAAAGCTTACAAATCTTGTCATCTCAGAAGTGCAAAATTGAATTGAACTGTTAAATAACGGCATGATTCGTTCTCAATCTCTTTCCACGAAGCATCCAATCACACAATAGTGTACTTTGAACTTTGAGAAAAACGTACAGAGTACAACCAGTGAAATAAGAGAAAGGAAATACGGGGAATACAGATATTTCCAGTTCCTAGGTATTAATTTTCATTCTTTTGTCTGTAAAAATACTAGAGTAAATTTAGACATCTACTACTTTAAAACATGTCCTCAGTACTCAATACTCAATACTCAATATATTTTTGTAGTAAACGGGCCTAAGGGAAAACCTCGTCAAAGATATGGGATTATATGTTTTTGCTTGTACCTTGTGGTCTGTTTGTACGTTATCCAGCTTCACAATCCAATCCCAAGTTTCAAATTTTCAGAATCCAGTAAGTACCAAAGGAACAGAATTGACAAAACCTCTTCCACTTTTGTCTTTCCTTGTGCGGGTTCAGTTTCCCAGGTGGACATTTGATACTGGATACTGGATGTTGGAAATTGGGCATTGACCTTTACAACTTTACAAGAGATCAGGATCTAGGATCTGGACCAGGATCAATTTTATTCCATTTGCTTGTCCACACTTTATAAGTATTAATGCGTGTCTCAACTCTCAATTCTCCATTTTCCATAGTCCAAGAATATGGCCATTTTAATCTCCTCACAGACCAGACCAGACCAGACTTCCGACTGATCGTAGTCATAGCAACAAGCAACAGGTGAACTTTAGAAATTCCATCAATAATAATTACATGGAAAGTCTGCTGTACATGAAAAACTTAAATGTGCCTAGCTTTTTAAAACCTTTTGCTAAAACGGAAACCAAAAGGAAACGGAGCATCAATTTTTTAGCACTGTAAAAAGTGGTTTTTATTTTCTATTTTCTGTATGTTGTGTTTCTGCCTGTATCACAAATCACAAGGAAGCAAAGGAAAAAGCAAAGTTTCCACTTATGAACACTTAAAACCGTTTATCTTGTTTTTGAGTTACTTACAGCTCACAGAACATGCACTTTGCACTTTACATTGCAAATTTCAAATGGCGTTTTAATTTCCAGATGAAAAAGGTCAAGAGTCAAGAATCTAGAGTCTAGAATCTAGAATCTAGAATTAAAAGACAAAATAAACACTCTAGAATCTAGAATGTAGAGCACAGGAAAAGTACAAAGAGCCTAAGTAAATAATTTGTTCACTGTTTGATGTTTGATCATGTTGCTGCTCATGATGATTATGATGATGATGATGATGATGACCTTGATATTATGCCTTTTAATTTACTAAGGTAAGTAGTAAATTTTGGATTCTGAATTCCAGTTTCTAGATTCTAGGTTCTAGAATAAAATGACTGGAAATGAAGAAATAAAGAAGGAGACAAAAGTAGCCAAGTAAATAAATAAATAGCTAAAGTGCCTAACCTAAGGTTTCTCGGATTAATTTGAATTTCGACGTAGACATTGGCATTTGGCATTTTGGAATTTGGCATGTGTTTGGTATAATGGAATTATTGACTGTGATAATTTCCCTAATTAGTTGCGACAATGACACGCATATTCATTCTCGATTCTCCATATCTCGTTCATATCTCACTGGAAGGAGCATAAGAAGCATAAGCTTGTTTAGCCCTATCACATTGTACCATGTTTATTATGGTTTAATACTGAACGACATTAGACATTAGACATTTGGCATTACTAAATACTAAATACCAAATAGCAAATACTGTACACATTGAGCATTTCAAATTAATTATTATTGTTATTATTATTATTATTCCTACTTTTATTTACTTGCACACAAACTAAATATTTTTCTAGGCAAAAAACAGAGGTATCGTGACTGGACTGGACTGTACAATTCCAGGAATTTTGCGTGTAAAATATGCACACGACACGCAAGTCTAGAGACTAGAGTCTAGAGACTCGAGACTCTGGGCTTCCAATTCTTGACTCCATACTCCATATTGAAGTTCACATGACATTGACTCTTAAAATATCTACAATATTTACAATTTCTAGTGAACAGAAGCAAAAGGGTATAGAAAATTGAAAAAACCCGTCAAAACTCCATGTAAATTCCAGGCTCCAGGTTCCAAGTATTTTCTATTTGACTTTTCTTTTTCTTTTTGCAAAACAAATTCCATTATAGAATATAGACTCATCAACATGACTACCAAAGTGAATGCTTTTAATGTCGAATTCTAAATTCCGAATTCTGAATTCTGAATATTAAAGCACATTCAACTACATTCAGAGTTCCCTGTACAGTGTACGGTGGCTAATGTTGTTCCGCATGTGGTGATCCTTTTCCTCTTGGCTCCAGCCTCAAGTCTCGAGTCTCGAGTCTCGACTAAGGAAGCAGGAGGAAGTAGGAAACTTTATTTTTTTCCTAGGCGACGAAATCCCCACAGTAAAGGGTAAAGAGAAAATGGAATATAGAATATGGGGCATGGAAAAGGCATGGGTTGAAAATTGGATTGAGAATTGAGAAGCATGGAATTAGACTGAAGTGGAAAGGAGAAAACTAGATTAAACTCAACTAAACCAAACCCAGCCAAACCAAACTAAACTAAACTCCACAAGTCTAAGAGGAAATTTTCCGACATCTTTAGCTACTTTTATATTTTTATCATATTTTCTATTTTTATAAACTGAATCAAAACTCTTATTTTTTATTGTTAAATTACTTGATTTTTATGTAATATTTTTTATATCATTCATTTGAATTTGTCTGAAACTGCCTGAATTTTCAACGTCTCAGACGACAATTTCAGCTCTCAGCAATCAAGCATTTTGGATTTTGGTAATTTTAATGGCAGTTTTTTGCTCCTGATTTTTTGTGTGTTGGTAAAGGATAAGTGTAAAAACAGAGAGATTCAGCCTATAGTTTTATCTTGCGTAGGTGTACGTTGTATTTTGTATTTTCTGTGTTGTGTGTTGTGTTTTGTGCCATCAACAACAAGAGGAACAAGAAGGATATAAAAACTTTTCCCCAATGTCTCTAGTCTCTACTTACGATTTACCTCTGTTTATACGCATCAGCATAGATATGACAGCATTAGTGATAGCGCAGTGTGTAGAAAGGAGAAAGTAGAATTTTTCTATTTTCCATCCTTCTCCCTTCTCTTTTGTACTGAGCTAATATTGAGTATAACATAATACTCTCAACTCTCAATATGATTATGTAGATTCCCATTTACAATTTACAATTTACCATTTGTGTACACTACACTGTGCAGAGGAAAAACTTTGCCTTTTTGTCACTCATACCTCCAAGTAGGCACATGTGCATATTTATCTACAGCTCATGAGACTAATAGAGTTGATAGAAGAGGAGGAGGAGGCGAAGGCGAAGAGGAAGAGTGGGAAGGTGTATAAAGTATAAAGTAGATTGTCAAGGGACTTGGACACACTATCTTGCTCGAGATGGTAAAGATGTGTCACGCATTTCTCCATGGAAAATCCTCCAGTCACTCAACTCAACTCAACTCAATCCAGCTCAACTTTGTTCAACTTCTCAAATCCAAAGCCAAATCTAGTGCCAATTCCAATGTCTATGATATTTTACATTGGACAAGGAGGAAACATTGAGGATGTGAAGATTGAGAGATGGAAAATAGCCATCTATTCTTCCCAAATCCGTGATATTACAAATGTAGGTTTAGTGAAAGAAGTTGCTAGATAGATGGATCCATGCATATTTCATTCCAGTCACTCCAATAAACCCACCAACCACTCCAGTCTCCATTCTCCATTCTCCAGTCTCTAGTCGCCTACCCATAACAAACAATAAACAGCGAATATTCTACCATCTACCATCTACTTTATAGACATTTAGACATGTGAACTAGCTTCCCACAACCCAACTTTTATCCAAACTACAATTTCTGGCTCCTTTTGGTGTTGGTGTTGGCGGTTTCCTAGATTCTAGACTGTAGAATCTAGAATCTAGACGCTTGACGAGGCTGCTTATGGTAGACTTTAGACTTGGTGGGTTTTTGTTTTTGTTTGAAAAATCACCCACTTTATTACAGCTTACTACTCAATCGGGTTTATTTTTACAATTTTTCCTATTTCCATTCTTCTTTTGTAGGTAGATACTATATTTAGGAGCGTTGGAAATTCTCTGGATTCTGGATTCTGAATTCCAACTGCACGTCTTTTTTTACATTTGTTGTTGATTGTTGACATGACATAATAGATAATATTGACAATGGCAGTGACAATGATTTTGTTGGTTGAAAAATGAAAGTGGGATAATATATCGACTGCCGACACATAAGTACATGAGTTGACGTAGACGATTGACACATCAAGTCATCAAGTACAAGTGTGGGTATAACATGCGTAAACTTGACAGTCGACACTCGACATTCACTTTTTATTACGTAGTAAGTATGTGTAGGTGGTAGGTGGGGGCACGAAATACGAAATACAGAATAAAACCTTGTATGGAGAAATGTCTACCACATGACAGTTTTTCATGAGATGGAATGAAACTGGACGTTTCCTTTGAATATCGGTGCGGAGAGGAAGATTTGACATTTGACAAGCAATCCGTCTTTGCCTTGGACATGAACATAAATATAAATATGAGATGCTGAATTCTGACAGAATCCAGTTGACTACCGGTGCCGGTGTCTGGACTGTGGTATTTAACATGCATATTTTACCAGGATTTTCGTTTGTATATTGTGAAGTGACTTGCCGAGGATTTCCCTACTGATATTCCCCGGTTTCCGTCTCTGTCTCTGACTCTGTCTCTGTGTACATTTGTTTATTTGTTTATTTTTATGTTTGAATGTATGAACGTGGTGGAGATCAAATTTCCTCTGATATCTCTGGGGGAGAGGGAAAAGGAGGACAACAGGACAAACAGGACAACAGGTAGATAAGTGAATCAAGTAGAGGAAATGGACCAAATCCCGGGGACAAATGTTTACATCAAACAACAAATAAAATTCTCATGCTACTCAACTGTGAACTGTGAACTGCGTCTGCTTTGGCTTGTAACTTGCAAGTCCGTGTATTTTTCCATTTCCATTTTCATTTATTTCCCCTTCATTCCACTTACTCCTTTGCTTTACTTTACTTCCTACACGCTACAAAGGACGTGTGGACATATGACATACACATGACACGTACAGTTCTCCAGAATTGACTATTTTGTATTGTATTGGAACGTAAGATCATTACTATATGACCCAATGCCACTGAAGATTGGAGTCTGTACTGGCTATTCTTGTGAATTGGAATGTTATGGTGATTTTTTTCTCTGCTTTTTATACACATCACATGCGTATTTTTATTTATATTTATACTTGTTGCTTTTGTGTTGACTAGTGACTATTGACTGCTGACGGTTGAAAGGGTGGTAATCTCGATTCTTGATTTGAGATTTGAAAATTTTTGTTTCGTTTGGTTTGGATTCCTTTTTCCTTCCCTTGTGATTCACATATGAATCTTTCATGTGTTTACCAATTTCCATTTTTCATTTTCCAGCTGGAAGCATAATATAACGTCTGCTCAATGTTCAAAGTATAATAATATAATACTGTGATGGAGATTCGGATTCGGATTCTCATCCCAGTTTCATCTCGTTATTAATTTCATATTGAATATGATGGTGACAAATCTAAGTGCTTCGTACATCATTCTTTGTTCTTTGTTCTTTGAAGGAGTTTGAAGCTTGGGGATTTGGGACACGGAAAATATCCAAGTCCAAGTCAAATCTTCAAATCAAAAGAGATTTCAACTTTGTTGAAAGTTGACTACTCAAGACTTAAAACTCAAAACTCAAGACTCAAAACTCAAGGCACAAGGCACAAGAGACCAGAGACAAGACGAGAGCAGAATTTTAAATAAAGATGAATGCAAATTAGCAACTGTACAAAGTACACCGTACACCACACACGCATAAAGTTGGATGTTCTGGCCTGACGAATGACTCGACACTCGACACTCGACACAACTTGATTTGACGTTAAAGAAGAAGATCGTGACGCAGATTCCCATTCCGTTTTGGATTTGGATGTGACTTTAAGTTTCTGATTTTATATGTAAATGTTAAATTTTGTAGCGCCTTGTAGTTTTGTAGTTTTGTAGTACAGGCTGAATCTGTTGTAGTACATCATGTTTAATGTTTGGTATTTGATATTCATGTAGAAAGTAGAAAGTAGAAGCGTAGAATTGTGTGTACAGTGTACATTGTACATTGTATTCATATTCCATTGTAAATGTTGACTTTTACTGGAGGCTGTTCCAAATCTAGTGCTATAATTCTCTGTTGATTCTTCATCTTCATCCTTTCAAGCTACGTTATGCATTATATTATGTACTCTTCCTACTTTTCTCTTTCAACCTCAAACTGTGCAAGTTTTGCGGAGCGGATGAAGCCAAACCAAAGACCAAAGATGAGTGCGGAAGATGAAGGATGGAGAATAGAGAATGGAAAGTGTAATTAGAAGACAAAGACAATGGAGACGAGAGGAAGGTTCTCGCTGGGTTCTATGTTCTGTACGCCGGAGGCAAACGGAGGAAGGAAGTGGATGTAAAATTTTGGGAAAGAAATTAGAAATTCTTCAACTCAACTCAACTCGACTTGATCCTGTTCCAAAACTGGTGGTTTTGGTTTTGGTATTTGACTCTGGCTCTCTTTCCACGTTTTAAGTAGAAAATTACCACTTTCACCATGTCTCTGTGAAATACATCCACTATCCACACAACACAAAAACTGATGTAACCTACAATTTCATATCATCAATGATCAAGAAAGGCAGAGTGTCAAAAATCAAAAGTGTCAAGTATCAGAATGTTTACAAGTCAACTTGTATTTTGTCTCTGATCTCTCATGTTGCTTTCTTTTCACTTTCCTTTTCACTTTCCTTTTCACTACTTTCACTCGCCTTGCCCGTGAATATCCGTGTTTTGAGATTTGAGCGTAGAGATTTGAACTTTGAACTTTATCGGTTGTAATTTTTGAGCGGTGGTCTTTTTCAGAGGTTTGAGCCTTTCTTTATGCATGTTATATCGAGATTGAAACTTGCTCGTTCTTCCTCCTGGTTGTATATCAAAGAAGTGGAATTGGACGTGGAGTTATTACAGGAGAAAGGACAAAGAGGAGAAAGAAGTAACAAGGGATTCATGGAAAAATTCGTTGTCTACTTTCTGTCACATTAGAAAATGCCGTGCATCTAGCATCTAGCATTCCGAACTGTGTAACCCCTACTGCCACAGTAGTACTGTGTATAAAAAATGGTGTTTGGACTTTGGACAAAGGTGGAAGTGGAAATTGCCAGAGTTCATTAGTGGAAATGAAATAGAGTGAATAGAATACATCCGCATGTACATGTAGAGTCTAGAGTCTAGTGTGTAGAGAGTATTATGTTCTCTAGTCTCAGGTACATCATTACATTACACCACCTCTCTTCTTCTCTCACCATTTACAATCTAAAGTCTACAGGTACAACATACAATGCACAATGCACAAGATACAGTATGTAAACTTTTGCCATTTTCATCATCCGGAAGAATAATGCCGGTTCGTTGTCTCCTTGTCTCTATGGCTCTCTGGCATTTCATCGTCCCTACTTTGTACAATGATGTGAGATGTGCTAGTAAAATTTACTTTGTAATCAGAAATGTGTAAGTAAATATAAACGTAAATGTTCTCTCGCTCTCTCTATTTTTCTTTCTTTCTCCATTCATGATTCTCTTTGTGTAATATTATGGATGTTGGATGTAGTTGTAGTTCTAGTTGTAGTTGTATTTGGCTATTCACAATTTACTTTCATTTGCATTTAATCCGAGCATTCATATTCATTAGAATAAGAGAGAGAGGGAGAGAGAGAGAATTAGAAGCAGAAGGAAAATTTCCCTTCCTCTCTTTCTCTCTGGTTGGCTGGATTTCCACTACATCCATTTCAATTACTTGATTATGACCAGTCTAATGAATGTGCGCAAATGCATGTACATGTATTTATTTAGCTCCTACATGCGAAAATAGCATAGGATATACAGTATAGTGTAAATGGTGTAATATGCACAATGTACAGTCGGTATAAATGTAACTCATGACTTTATTTTGTTTTCTCTAATCTTTTTGCATAATGAAATAATGGATAATAATAATAATGAATGGAATGGTAGGCAATGTGTGTATATTGTATATTGTTTTATATTATTATTATTATTATTATTACACGTTTCCGCTTATTGCTGATTGTATTGCAAAATACTAGAGCCAAAGCCACATCTCACATCTACATTTACAGAGAACAAAAAGATCCAAGTCCCAACTTTCAACACATTTACTTTTATGACGGCATAACGCCACCGTCACCATCATCATCGGACATGTTGCTTTTCTATTTTCTATCCTATGTGTGGGACTGTAGGTACTTTGTACTTTGTAAATTTTACATCCTACTCATTCAACTAACTACCCTCTTCTTCTTGTTCTTGTTCCACATTATACAAAATATTGTGCTGTGTTGTATATTTTGTGTTTCAATTTCAATTTCTTTATCCCTTCTGACTCCTCGCTTTCCCATTTTCCTATTTCCCTTCAGCTCCAGCTCATTTCATCGTGTCTTTTTATTGAGGGTTGATCTTTTTACTAGTGTTTACCGTTACCCTTTCATTAGTTCACACCTCGTCCTTTAATTTAATTTAATTTAACCCAATTCCTTACCTTACCTTAACTTGTTTGTGTTTAGCTTGGCTTGGCTTTATCAAATTTTTCTACCTCAATTCATAGTTATATTTCAGTATAAAATTGAATCCCACCCGTGTGAATTGCGAATGGCGAATTGTACATGGTGCATTTCTAAAATTCCAAAATTCCAAATTTCATCATACTTTTGGCTCATCTTAGTGATCTGCGTCCTACACATTTTTATAATTTAGCTTTTTTATTTTCTTTTACGTTTACTTTTATGTTTTAGGATTATTCATCATCATCCCCCGCTGTGCGATACGGTGCGGTGCGGCGCTAAGCTCTATAATAGCTAATATTTACCAGTTACTCAGACTTATATTTTCGAATTTCCCCAGATATTTTTCATAGGTTCTACATTCTAGATTTTTTATCGTCTGTGTAGGTGTTGATTCAAAATTTGAATCGGGATCGGATTTGATTGGATTGAGGCGAGTTTTTATATGTTTTTATTTGTATTAGGAAAACGGCGGAATTATTATTAGAATTTGTATGAAAAACATTCGTATTTTAGTAATGATGAGCGTTTTGAGGTTGAAGGGTCCAAGTTTGAATGTTGAGTTTTGAGTGGTAGCGCAAAAATCGGGAATCCGGAATTCGGAATTATATTAAACCCGGGTTCAACTAAAGAAAGTTTATTTTACATCCCACTCATGCTCAAAATGGAACAGAACAAGGAGAAGATGCTGAGCGTTGAGTGTTGAGTGTTGAATTTTACTCAATTTGAGTTCCGTGTGGAAGGGTGAAAGCTCAAGATAAATATTTACTGAGGGAAATAAATGGAATGTTCATTTTTAGACCAGTGCAAAGTTTAAGTAGACACTAGACACATGGAAATTCGGATTGGGAATGGGGAAAGGGTTTTAGAATTGTAACATGTGGAATGTGTGGAATAAAAACCGCTTCAAATTTAGTAGTTATAGTGTGGAAAAAAGTAGGTGGAGAAGAAAAGAGTTGTCAGTGTGGAGAGTAAGCGGAAAATGTTGGTTGGAAATATCATAGATCTCGAATCTCGAGACTCGAGACTCGAGATGGTAGAGGAAAAAATGAGTTTGTGTCGGTTTTGTGTACACATGTAAATTTGGAAGAGGAATCTCTCTCTTGAGATTGATCTTGTTGAATGGTTGAATGTTTGAGTTGAGTTTTGAGTGTTGAATTGAGTTGAATTTAGAGTTTAGATTTTAGATTTTAGATCAACCAAATTTTTTCCCTCGTCTCGTTAGCTACTTTTCAACTTGGAATCGGAATCGGAATTGGTAGTATTTGATCAAACTCAAATTCCAAGGTAGGATATCGTGGATACACCTAGGTGAAAATGAAAGTTGAACACATTGACACATTTTATTATTTTAATTTGGGAATTCCACACACCAAATCCCACATCCATCCCCACAGAACCACAGAATTTTGAATGTGATTAATCCGTTTCCTCGTTCCTTCATTTGTCTAGGTGACAAGAAGAATAAGGACCTGATTAAGAAAAGGATCTACAATCTACAATCTACAGTATACAGTAGGCAAAATACAGAATGTACCATGTACCATATGCAATGTTTGGATAATGGATAATGTGAGGATTACTGGAGCATCATCATTAAGTTTGATGTGATTGCTTAATAATACACTCCACTTTCACTCCCACTTTCACTCGCCTTTCCCTTTCTCTTTGTATCCGTATCTGCCATTTAATCTTATATTTCACTCTCTACATGGATTATTATTACCAACTCCACTTTACTTTTACACCAACATCAACACCTGTGCCACTGTACTGGATTCTGGAGTTTTGAAGCAACTGTTAAGTGCTGGATATTCCGGTTTATTTCACTGCACATTAGAATAAATTCACATGTACAGTACAATATTATTTATTAGGATTATTATTACATCAACTGTTGATTCTCTAATATCCTTTATTTTACTCTGTAGTTGTTATCAAGTTTCAATGTTCAATGTTGCAAACTGGAAGATGGAAGTCTAATGAAATCTTTTGCCTTTTCACCTCTCGTAAACAGCAGCAGTAGAATTACAGTGTCATTCTCCTTGAAATTTTTATTACCATTGAAATTTGAAATCATTCTGTTTCCCGACTACTACTTTCTTTACACTTTTGGACACATTTCATATTTTTTACTATGTATTTGGTATTTGGTACAGATTGGATTTTTGGTTTAGCTGGGCGTTGCGGTTGACGTATGACGGTGGGTGATGTATTGATGCATTGATGTCTCGCCTGGTCTGGTCTGATCTGGTGTAGTGAGCTGTGGCTGAGACTGAAATGTTTTTTGAATGAGTGATGACACCTTGACGCTGACGCTGATGCTGATGCTGATGCTGACGTTGCCATTGACACCATTGACCATGAATTGAGTAGACCGCAGACCATAGACAGTAGACAGTATCCATTACCCATTATAAATTTGGAATTGGAATTGGATTTGAATTCCAATTTTCCTACCTTCCGTGTTTACTGTTTACTGTTTACACTAGGTGACTTTTTATTCACTGTAAATTGTAAAGTGTAGAATGTAGAAATATCATTCTCTCTCTTTCTCTTGAGCTACTCTGCCAGTTTTGATGCATTTATGGTACATATTCCCCACACTTTTTGTACATGGTTGAATTTTCCTCAATTTTACAGTATTGTACACATTTATGTTTACTCTTTTTTTTCTTAAAAAATCAAGAGACATACAGCATACAGATACGCTATCCACATCACTTTCTACACCCTAGACTTTCTAGACTTTCTAGACTTTCACTTTGGTTTGGTTTTGTCTCGCTTGTCTTGTCAAGGGCTTTGTTTGTCATCTAAGAATTGAATTGACTCGAATAGAATAGTCAATAGATTCTTTGTACAGAGTTCAGAGTGGATAAAGTAGAAAGAGAATTGAATCAAATCCTAGAGAATTGTATTTGTATTTCTATTTCTATGCCTACAGATATTTCTACAGTGTACAGGAATGGGAAAAGAAATGACTTTTGTGTTTTTATTATTTATTTATTTATTTATTTTTCATCTCTTTGATGTTTGATATTTGATGTTTGGTGTTTGGTGTGGGTATGAATAAAATTCCGTATAGTTTTGCGTAAAGGATACAAGTATCTTTTTTCTATGTCATATGTTCAACACACTTGTTACACGTGTAACCTTTTATGTTGCTGTTGCTGTCGTGGTTCTTGTTGTTCGTTGTTCGTAGGTAGTAAGAAGGAGGAAGATATTGCTTTTAAGGTTCGAATGCCATGTCATTCCATTGGAATTGAAAATGGATTGGGTATCAAATATCAAATACCAAAAAGGAAACGAGAGCTCCTTGTCCCCTCATTCACCAATTTCTTTCATTGTCGTTCAATTCCTTTTCCTACGGTATTCAGCTCTTTTATATGTACCTGGTGCAAAAAAGCAGAGTGCAAAGGTGTATAGTTTGTAGCGTGGTGCGATGGAATGTTGGCTATTGACTATTGACAACGCACGACATACAATACACAATAGACCAGCACAGAGCCTGGCTGAGCCAGCAATTCTCGATTCTCGATTCTAGATCCAGTTCACTATTCACTCTTCAAGTTGTTGCTGGATCCGTCTCAATCTCAATCTTCATCTCAATCAGGTTTGTAAGGACTGGGTCAAAGTGATGACTCTTCAGTTTGAGACAAGTTTCAACATGCAAGTAGATACATGTTACAATTTTCATCTGTCTGAGATCTGAGGTGATACGCCAATACAAATATAATGTAAATGCATATCTACAATTTGATGCCTCATGCCAGATGGTTAATGGACTTGTTTGAAACTTGTTGGGAGCATTAAACTTTTTTTCAACAATCAAACAGCTGAGCCATAGGAATCAAAACGAAAACGAAAATGACAATGAAAATGCAAGTGGAAGTGGAAATAGTTGTAGAAAGGAGCAAATAGGAAATGGGGAAAAGTTTAACTTGTAAACGTTTTCCCTGCTTCCTACACTCTACAGTATTAAATGTATGCAAAGCAAAGACATGGTATAAAATCATAGCCCTTATTCTTCCTATTTTTACTGTTCTATTTTAAGAGCCCCCTATGAGTTCCTACATCCTGTACTCAAGACTCAAAACTCAAGACTCTAGATTCTAGATTCTAGAAGCTAGACTCCAGACTGTAGACTTTACACTTGAGGACAAGAGAAGATGAAACTGACAGAGAGTGAAACTGTAATGTGTAGAGTGTAGAGCATAGACTATAGAGTATAGAGTGAAGGGACAGGAGGAGAAGCGAGCATGTTATTAACAAGTAGGAAAAGTACACGGCACAGCTACACGGAGCATTGACGTAGCACTTGGATCCTGAATTCTCGAATCTCGATAAGTTTTATATCGTACGAGGATACTTTTTATAGAGCAGAGCAGGTGTAATAAAAGAGAAGGAGAGGAATGAAAAAATAATAAAACGAGTAGTGCATGTAAAGTTGTGGATTGTGGATCAACTCTTGGTCCATGTTCCATGTACCAAGTACTTTAACTCGTACCTTGTACTCCTTGTCCTTGTCGATTTTCTTTTCATTTTCACTTTATCTTCATCTCCTCTTGTCTTGTCTTGACTTGTCTTTTGTCCTCCTTTACACTGATTGAGAGAAAAAAGAAAGGTAAATCTGGATTCTAGATTTTAGATTCTAGAAAGTAGAATCCAGAATCCAGAATCCAGATTCTATAGTAGATTATGAATGGGACGCAAACAGGTTAGATTATCGACCCAAAATTCTATATTTGTTCAGCCTCGACTCTCAACTGTGGAACTCTTGAATCTAGAATCTAGAATCTAGAGATTCGAGTTTCGAGTCTCGAGTTGTATGGAAAAAATATAGCGAGGAAGCTTTTCACAGACAGATGTACGTACAACGTACAACGTACAATGTACAATACATGACGAATTTCGTTTTGGTATTCTTTTTCTTTTTCTGTTCTGCTGTTTTGGAGGATGAAGAATGAAGACTGAAGACTGAAGACCACCAAGTGGGAAAGGAGAGGCGTGGATGAAGGACTAGGAGCTGTGAGCAGGTATTTCTTTATGATTTATGATATATTATTATATGTTATTTTATATGGAAAAATATTCAAAACCTTTCACTCTCCTCCTCCTACTTTCTCTTTTCCTTTTCAATTCTCCATCCACCTGAAATCTGCACATTTAAACAATCCAATGTAACAACTATCCAAGTATTCAAGTTTCCAAGTTTCCAAATACCAAATACCAAATATAGGTCGCACATAGAAGAACGTCTATGCTCAATGCTCAAAATGCTCAAATATGATATATCAGATGACTGCGTGCAAAATACAAAATACAAAACACAAAATATACTATAAAATATAATACGCAATACATGTGAGATTTGATAAGATGACGATCAAGCTTATTCTTTACATTGGATAATGACAATGTGGATTTGAGATTGTAGATTGTGGATTGTGGATGATGACGAGGATGAGAAGAGAAAAGGGAGGAAAATCCAATTTTATTTCACACGTCACACGTCACACGTCATACCTACTCTATGGTTCTACATTTCCCTTGTTCTCCATTCCCTATTTCCCATTCCCTATTCCCTATTTTGTATTTCCTACTCCCATCTAAATTTGGCCAGAGTTGTAGAGTTTGTTTGAATTTGAAATGAGTTGCCTCGAGAGCCTTGGGCAATTTTCTCGGTCTCTGTAATAAGTTATTTAACACTCTCCTCCACAATTTACAATTCAAAACTCAAAGTGACAATGGATGGCTTAGAATGCCGATGCCGATGGAGACCACAACGAAATACAGATATCCATCTATGTGTATATATATAATCTGCACCAACCAACAACCTACAACCACCTCCGCAGAAACTGAGAAAGAGGTCAAAGAAAATTTAACATGGAGTTTTACATTTTACAATAAATCTCAAAATGCGGATGAAAATGAAAATGACAATGGCAATTAGAATGACAATTACAAGTGACAAGGCTAATTATAAAGACAACAGTCAACACTCAACACCGTCAAAATTGGCACAGAGAGATGAGGAAATTAACTTGTGTGTGGTTGGAGTTGGAAATTGACTAAGTTTTACCTTTGAATTAAAATTAAATTATTGTCCTTGTCTTTGATCATTTCGATCATTTGATCAAAGGTGATGTTTTAATATGGAAAATTACTGTGTTGAATTGGCTCAACGTAGAATATAAATAGAATGTGATGGGATGAAAAATGAAAAAAATAAAGTCACTTCTCACTTCCTCCAGTCAGTTGAATGTTGAATGGACATTGTGATTGTGAATGAGATGAAGATTCATGAATGGAGCATCGAGTTGACTACCGTCAACATTTTTCAATGTCCCTAAACTTTACACTTGTATAATATTCTACACTATACACTATACACTAGTTTTGACTAGATGATGCTACTTTTAGCTCTGTAATCTAGATCTAGATCCAGTCTCAGGTTTCAAGTTTCCAGATTCAGGTCTCTAGTCTCAAGTCTCAAGTCTCAAGTCTACAGTCTAGAGACTCAATTCCCTTTGCAAGGTCTAGAATACAAAGTATCTAGATTCTAGATTCTAGAATGTAGGAGAGAGTGGAGGAGAAAGTTGTAGTTTGAGCCTTGAGCCTACATTCTGGTTCTGGTTCAGATGAACGCAAAGACAGGAGACAGTAGACTAAAGAGCCATCTAATACAATACAATACAATGGGATGGGAGACAGTGAACAAGGGTGAGAGTGAACAAGGTGAAGGAGTGAAGAAGTGAAGAAGAGGAATAGAGAATGATGATGATGATACTAAAGAGGTCTAGGGGGCCTAAGCGAATGACGTCAGCCAGAACTACAGCCACAATCACACCAGCACCAACACCAACACTCACAACCACAGCCATTCATCTATCTGCTTCTATTTCTATTTCTACCTGTCTCCCATAACTATGACTATCACTATGACTATGACTATGACGGTGTACAATGTACAATGTGTAGGTTTGGCTTTAGATTTAGATTTAGTTTCAGACTTTTCCCATCCCCATTCACATTTCCATTCCCATTCGTATTCACTATATGCAATATGCAACATAAATAAAAATGAATAGACGTAGAAGGTAGAAGGTAGGAAAGGTGGGGAAAAAATCAAGTGACAAAACTTTGCTGTTCAAGTTGAAGTTGGAAAAGAATAGAAGAGAAAGGAAAAGGTGACAGTGGGATTAGACCGTATTTTTGTCTCACTTTCTCTTTTCCCCATTTCCTTGTGACATGCTGATGATCGGCATTGGCATTGGCATTGGCATTGTCATTGGTGTCGACATCCGCATCGTCTTTATTCTTCCCCTACTTTTCCGTTTCGTCAAGGGAGGCAAAAGAAAAAAATGAAGATTCGTCCTTTTCTTTTCTGTATACGGAATACGGAATAAGGAATACAAAATACGGAGTTGAGACTTGAGAACTTGAGAGTAAACTGTCTGTCGGCTCTCGGCGTGTTTTTGTATGTGTTTCGAGTGTCGAGTTTAGAATATATAAAGAAGATGGCTAAAGACGATGCTCATCCATCTTTTCTATTTTTGTCCCAGCCCCCGTTGCAATCCGAATTCGAATCCGAATCTTAGTCCCACTTGCCTCCACCTTCACAAAGATAATCCTTTAGCTTAGTCGCCTTCTCGATCACCATCACCATCACCATTTAGATCACCTCCTTCTGCTCCTCTCACTTTTTCTCCGTCTCTCTCTCTCTGTCTCTGGAGATTCATTCACAAAAAAAACCTGCACAACTTCCAACTTGCAAAACAAACTCGTACATTCAAGAGTTCCAAAATACAGCAAACATGTAGGTTTTATCTGGAATCTGGAATCTGGAGGAATGGAGCCGTATTCATTTCACATTTTCAATACAAGTCAACACTCAATTTATGAGGAAAAGTAGGAAAGAGACAAAAATAGATTCGGTCAATTGTCTAGAGTCAAGACGTATATATGACTGTAGCGAAAATGTTGATTTTGATTTTGTTGATGATGACAACAATTGTTGCGTGCATACACGATACAAAATCCATGTGTACACAGGGACAAAAGCAAGTTTAATGAATGTCTAATGGATGGACAACTCATTAGGTGCGTAATACAAAAACAAACTTTGAACTTGCTCTGTTTTCTGCTTGGTGTTTGGATTGGGGAATGTCAAGTTTGGAATTTGGAGGTTGGAGGTTGGAGTTTGGACCTTTTGCTATTGCATAGAATTAGGAATATTAGGAATTAGGTTGTTTTGGTTTGGATTGGATTGCATTGGTGTTGGCACTTGCATTGGACTGGACTGAATTGGACTGAATCGGATTGGATTGGATTGGGCCACCGTGTTAATGGGGAAAGTTTTGCTCCGGACGAAAGGTTAGAAAGTTGAGGTTCAATTAGCTCAACCTGAAATCCCATTCCAATTCCGAGAGGAGAGAACCAGAACCAAATCTAAATCCGTATCCAGATCCAGATGTAGATCCAAATACAGACCCCTGGAACTAAACAGTGAGATGATGAAGCTGGAGCTGGAGCAGTCACCGCCGCCGCAGAAGGAAGGAATAATAATAATAATAATACTGCTGAATTCAGCAATAGGAGAATCAATACATATGCTCCATACTGTTTTCTTGTCTAATATAGATTGTAGATTGTAGATACAAGCAGAATGTGAATGTGAATCAAAATATACATGCACAATGTACAATGTACAATGTACAAGATCCTTATTATTAGACAGAGACTCGAGACTCGAGAGTTTTTGTATCTTCTCCAGTGTGAGTTAGCTCCTGTAGGAAATTTGGATTTGGGTTTCCATTTGTAGGTCGTGTTGACTTGTGTTATGTTCTCCATGTTTAAGGAATACGCAGAGAAAAGACAGCAGACGGAAACTCGTTTTGTGTTTGTATTTTTCGGAAACTCGGTTTTGTACATTGTACAATGAACAGTGAAGAGTGAACATTGTAGAAAGGTTGTATAGAATGTAGAGTGCAAAGTGCAGACAAGAAAAATAAAAGTATCCGAGAGCTGATTCACGGTATGATGCATAATGCAAGACATAAAACAAGGAGAATACAAAGAGAATAGGGACATAAAATACAAGGCAGTGTACATTGTTCATTGAACACGTGATGGAAGAGGGAAGAGGAGCAAGAGAATAAAATGGAATTCGGAACTGTGTTTTCCGAGATGTAGAATGTGTGATTATGTTTCCGATACAGTTACTATTTCCATTCCTGTCTATTTCTGGATCGCCTATTTGCTTCCACTCCAATCTACTTTTGTGTACAGTGTATAAGTAGATGGCTCAGCTGTGTGTTGTGTGCTGTGTTCAGTGTTCACAGCAGCAGTGCAATGGAAATGTGGGGTTGAGGTCCACTTGCAATTTCCCAATTTTCCAATCTTCCAATCTTTTCCTCTCCTCGCCTCGCTTTCCTCCTCTCACTTTCTCCAGTCTCCATGAATGAAGGGAAGGAGAAAGTGGAAAGTGAGAACTGACTTGTACTGTCTAGAATCTAGAATGCAGACTGTAGAATTTAGATGTCGAGTTTTGAGTTTTGAGCTTTGAGCTGAGTGTTTAATCATGAACCCAGCCAGCCAGTTCTACCTTGTAATTCCGAATCGGATTCAACACCCGATACTATATACTATATACAGATGCAGCTACTATTCACGCTGCCATTACACCCGACGCTTACCCGTTTGTAAGAGAATCCTCCTCCTTTCCAACTCTATTCCAACTTCTAACCCATTACATAACATAACACATATATCGCTAGTAAATCGCATCCTCATCTATTTTTGGCCTCCTCTGCTCCGAGAAGAGTAAATTATCTTTTGTATCTTCCAAATGCATTTTCCTTCTCTTTTCCGTCATGCTTAGATCATCATGTTCACTCTTCATAGTTCATAGTTCATAGTTCATAGGTGTTGCATCTTGTACTTTTTCCTGCGGTTTGATGGTGGTTTGTGGTTTCAAAGCCACTGCATACAAAATACTAATGTAAAATTTCCAATTTACATTTGTAAAACCAACTCCAATTCCAAATTCCAACAGTAAAGACCACATTCACGGTGAAAGCAACGGCAAAGGAACTGGAAATGGAACTGGCATTGACAATTGCAAAATGATGCAGACTATTTAACCAGATTCACATGACAATTACAAACTTGGTGATAAAAATTGGATCTTGCAGAAATACCAAGTCATATCAAGTCCTATAGTTTTATATTTAAAAAGTAATGTTTCTTTTGTTCCATGTTTGGTGTTTGCTGTTTTGGTTTGCTATTTGCTGATGTGCGTCATTGAGCTGAGCTTATGACGATGCTCGTGATTACATCTGCTTTTATAGTTTGATAGCCTGGATGTGGATTTGGGAAAAGGGACAATGAGCAATGAACAAGAAACAAGTGAAAGCACCACATAAAATCGTATTAAAGGTGTAAAAACATGGTGTGAGACTTTTTCTTTATACACTGTACGCCACCGTTGTCATGAAAGGAGATTAGGGATCAGGAGCATCTAAAATCTACAGTATAGAATCTACAATACAGAATCTATTATCCAGTAGCCACAGAAACTGTGAAAAAGGAGTAATAAATTATTTAAAGTATATCTGTACAAGTACTTTATATATTTTTTACATTTATTTTTCTGCTCCACATGTTCATGTGGTTGGTGTTTGGTGTTTGGTATCTTGTAGATTTGGGTTCTAGAAATCCACGCATGAGATATTGAGATATACTTGTACTTTGTACTTGTTGGTTGTGGCACTAGTTTCCTCCATCTTTTATCCTTTTAAATCATTTTTTATTTTCATCAAGAGACAAGAGACAACGTCTCAAAATGGAATCATCTTGTTTTTCCCTAGCTTTTCCCTACTTTATCTTCAAAGCCTTTTTCTTTATAGCTTATAGCTTATCTCGATGCTCGATGCATTGTGAAGAGGAACATTTTGAAATGGGCATTATTATTATTGGTAGATACATGTACAAATGTACAGTGTACAAACTACAAAGAGTTTAGACTCTCCATCTATAGATATATCTATCTATAGAGTTGGGAGAGAATTGAGAGGGGGTGAAAGTGGTTGGGAGAAAGTTGATGTACTTTTTTCCTTCTATTTACGGATTTGGATTTTATGACCATAGTCTTTTCATTCTACATTCTAGATTCTACATTGTACATTGGAGATGTCTCTAGTGCCGTATTATTGTGTAATGTCTTGCGTACATCTATCTATCTGTAATCTAGATTCTACATGTAATCTATTCACATTTAATCTGTAACCCACATCCTCCTAAATATAAAATACCCATCATCTGGATCTGAATCTGAAATCTGAAATGGTTGGGATCGGAATATAGCTCGACTTTGTTTATATCTAAACTAGATCTCTGTAGAGTTGTAATGTCTAATGTTCATCTTTTTCTTAATGGTTCTTCGCTGTTCACTCTTCACTCTTCATTGTCATTGTTCATCGCGAATTCATTCAGCTGCAGTCTATGTAGAATGTAGATGAGTGCAGTGAATGAAGAGCCGAGACTCAAAATTCCTGATTCTTGTCCTCCTCATTTACTGATATCACTTGAGATATTCAAAACTGGAGACTCGAAACTCGAGACTCGAGAATAAAGACCACGATCAAAACCACGACAAGCTCGAGAACGAGAACGAAAACGAAAACGAGTTTAAGCTTCCTCAATGAAAATATAAAAGGGTCAAGTTAGCTTTCGACCATTCTGTACACTTTTCCCTGTCATGCATCATTTATCATATTAAAACTTGTTGCCAAAGGTCAAAGTTTAAATTGTAGACTGTAGACTAATCATCATCATCATACTTATTAGTTTACAGTTAAGTGAACCTTTTGGCAATGCAACTGTTGACTATTGATTATATAATTTTTAACTGTCTGGACTGTGTACTGTGGAATCTGGAATAAAATTTGAACTTTAACTGGAAATATTGGAAATTGAACCATGTGAAATGTCATGTTCATTCATCAACGCCAGCCAATACAATAAATACAATCCAATATCCAATGAACCCAGTAATTTTGTTATTACGCTACATTACATGAAATTAGCGTGGAGAACCGGGAGAATATTGGACATTCGAGCAGAATAAAAAAACAGTTTTTTTTCTTAAATATGTTGAAAATATGTTGCTTGTGTTTAGAGTTTATACCGTCATCAAAATCATCATAAAGTTATGACGAGTTTAGTTTGAACGTGGAACGTAGTCTACTGTAAATTCCATGTACAATGTAGAATGAACAGTGAACAATTTATCGTTTATCATTCTGCTGTTGTTTGTGTCGAGGAGAACTGCGATTATTCTTGTTGCATGTTGTCCACTTTCCAATTTCCAACTGGTAATTTCTTCCGTCTCTGTGCAATTTTTACTTAGTACTTCCTAATTTATTATTATGTATTCCGCCTCCTCAATACTCAATGCTCAATGCTCAATAATAAAAGAATAAGTAATAACAAAAATATTGTAGTGACATGCTCTATCATGCACGTCAAAAAATTAGGGAGAGGGAAAAATGATGAACAAGACAATAACATGTAATGATATCATCCTATCTAGATTCTAGATTCTAGATTCTAGATGTATTACACGATAGAATAAAACATTCATCCTCATCAGCCTTTTTAGTGCTCACCTTTGGCACACACAACACACTGTAGAGCAGTACAGTAGACAGTAGGCAGTAGAATAAACAGAGGGACTGTATAGTTAAACTGTACACGTAGTAGCTCTCGTGGCAAAAGTTGTGGAAGAGAGAAGAGAGAGAGGGAGAGGTAGGATAGGTAATGTGACTTATTATCTCGACTTGTCATTAGGAAGACAAATTTTCTCATTTTTCTATTCCAATGACCTCAATACTCCGAGACCTCCGTCTCTCCCTTTCTCTCTCTCTCTTTCATATCATATCTCATCGTTAAAACACGACATCCAACTTCAACTCTAACTTTTACTCCAATTCCAATTCAAACTCAAACTCCAAAGTCAACATAAACAAGGAAACTGGGAATGGGCGAAACGACACGATACACAACGGAACAAAACAGAGCAGAAAATATCACCACAAATTTGAAATTTGAACCGAGTCTAACACATACACTTTGCAGCAACCATCTACTATCTAAAAAGCAACATTCTTCATCCACACTTTTACATAAAATCTACTTTGTATTTTCACCTTGGCATTCACGTGCTAAACTTGTCCATGTTTCATTTTTTGGTTTCTTTGAGCTTGGAACTTGGAGCTTGGAGCGTCATGCAAAAAGAGCACGAATGGTAGTGGATTTTCCTTTTCCTTTTCCCATTGTGCGCAATATTCAACATGAAATGCTACAATACTCACTAATTATTGGACATTTTTCAACGAGAGAATTTGACTTGTGACTTGCGGCTTGTGACTTGTGACAGTTCACAACGAATCATCAATTATCAATTATGGATTTTGGGTTATAGATTTGGAATTGGAATACAAATACAAATATCCAATGCAGATATTTATTTAACTCTACGATAAATTTAGAATTTTCAGAGCAAAACTCAAAACTCCCTCATGTTAAAATTCTAACATTCTGACTGATGACTCGTGACGCACGTCGCATGTCCTTCATACTTTTTCCTTCCTTCAAACATTATTGACTGTTTATTAAATGGAAAGGGAAATGTTGGTTGTTGGATGTTAGGGAAATGAGGAAATTAACTGTCACATTCCTTCTTCCTGCCTTTTAACCACATGATATCCACGTAACATATTTTATGCATATTAATCTACACTCTACACGTGTGTAGCGTGCAGAAAAATGGATGCATTTAGAATTTACATTTAGAATTTAGAATTTAGACAAACAGAAAATTTTGCTTTAGATTAAAATTAGATTAAAGGTCACACACAACACACAACAGACAGTGACACTTTACGTTTTACCTGTGCTTGTTTGTGGTATGTATTTTTAAACAAAAAATCGGATTGATTAAAAATGTAATTTTTATACCTAAGCTAAGCGAGTTTTCCCAATATCATAAAATATAAAATGGAGCATGGAATAATATTTATTATGGAGACAAGATAAGCTAAGCTAAGCGATAAAAACAAGTGAGGATAGAAAACATATTTTCCCGCTATTTTTAACTTTGAGATGATAGTGACACTATTATTATATTTTTTGATCAAAGTTCAAATGTTCAAATGTTCAAAGATGACATAATTTTGACAAAATTCAAATTAATTAGTACTAAAGAGTAATAAAAACTTGACGTAATTAACCCAGCAGCCTCTCGCAAAACTTTATGATAGATAATGACATATGACATTTCCCATTTTACAACTGTTATTGAAAATCAACGTTGAATTTTCAATGATCAAAACAACATAGCATGCAGGAAAATTAAGCGGATCGAGCTATGCTCGGTGGATCGGTGGAAAAGTAGGAAGGGTTTATGGATACTTTGTGTGTGTTTGACAGGTGAAAGGCGAAAGGTGAAAAGTGAAAGGAAAAATCAGGTGGTAATATCTAAAAATATTTGTAATTCTATTATGTTCAATTAATTTCTCTATTTGTGGATGTACAATATTTATACTTTTAATCTTATTATTATTCGGTGTATTGTGTATTGTATATTGTAGGACTGGGATCGGGACAATGGGTAAAAGTTTGTTTCATGTACTTTTTACAAGGGAGAGAAAACACGAAATGCGAAATGCAAAGTACAAAATACAAAATTCAAAATAGAGAAAAGAATGAGAGTTGGAAAAGGAATTAGAAAGTGGAAATTCATTGTCAAAAGTCATAATAAAACTTATTCAACTCTTCAAGTTTTGTCTGATCAAGTTTTAAAAAAAATTCATGTGTCAAAACTTAAAACTCTGAAAGAAAACTTATTTTAAACTTTTTAGTCGTTGTTCCAAACTCCGTGCCCTAGACTCTATACTCTATATTCTAGACTCCGCAGACTCTAGACTCTAGAATCTAGAATTTACACTTGAGCCAACGCACCAAGGAGAAAGTCAGAACGTTGCATAAAATACTTGGAATAGTATTTATAGCCGCTTTTCTCCAGAACTTTCCCCAGGTTCATAATTAATGTGAGTGGCTGTTGTAGCTTGTAGTTCCTTTTCCTTTTCACCTACTGGTTTCTGGGTTCTAACTTCTAATGGCCGTCGCTTTGACTGTGACATTTATTTTGATTTTTGGATAAAAGCCCCCCTTTTCTATGCCTTTCCATTTCCCATTTCCCATCTCTTCTAAATAATATCTAATCTCATTGAGTAGTCTGCACTCATTGTCGGTCTTCGGTCTTCGATTCCCTTTGTGCCCTTTCTCCTTTCTCCGATTTGCTGTATGCTATGAGCTGTTTTCTATTTGTATTATCAATATTCTGCCACAGTTGTCAAGAGGAGAAAAATGTAGGCAGCGGACTCTTTTACGTAAATTCCATCGTCATTTTGCCTCTTTTCATCATCTAGATTCTAGATTCTAGATACACACAACACACACTGTTTTATTGAAGCGGGAGGTGTGCGTTTATGCTTTTCTCTGATATTTACTTATTCATTTGTTCCTGTCAATGTACAATGCACAAGCTGTGTACTGTGCCGTGTGATGTGGTTTGGTTAAAGCTGACACAAGTCAGATCAGGCTTGTACAACTACTGAATTTTAATTTCCGTAGCGATCAATGTTGAGACTTTCCCATTTTAATTATGTACTGTCAACTGGAAACTGGAAACTGGGAGAAGGTAAAAGTAAAAGTGAAAGTAGAATTTTAAGGTGGACATTATTTTATGTTTCAAGTTTGAAGGAGGCGGACTTTAAAAGCTTTTCAAAATAATACCTTGAAAAAATAGACAATAAATTACGCTACTGCCCACAGACCAAAGTCTACAGTCCCAGAGTCCAGAGTCTAGAGTATCGAGCCTACGTAATGTTTATGTATGTATGCAATATACATATAGTCTATTTTATATGTTTAACTGCAAGGCGTAACGAGTGAGGAATGAGGAGTAACAGGTGACGTGTGGCTTGGTTTCTTGGTTTCTTGGTATTTTGTATCTGTATCTGTATCGGTATTTGTCTTTGTCTTTGTCCATCGACTTAAGTAATTCAATTCAGCTCGATTTAGTTGAATCAATCAAGTGCAAGAGGGACGAAACCTGACAGAGATATTCTTAGATGTAGGATAATGGATAATGGAAACTTTGCAATTAAGGATAACGCCAAGGGAAAAGGACAAGGACTAGGGAAGAGAAGAGGAAGAGAAGATTGAGTTTACATTATGTTACATTATATTAATATTCTATGCTCTATGCTCTATACTCCACACTCTAAACCATATGTATAGGATAGACATGATTTTTTCATTAGCCTCTGTCTCATTCCTTGTTCCCCGTTCAACCTTCTCTCTTTCTTCCATAGACATATCAATATCAATAGATTGTAGATTGTAGGTTGTAGGCTGTAGGCTGTAGGCTTGTCTCTTGCCTACACTAAATAAATATTTACGTTGCGTGCAAAATTTAAAATACAAGAAATTATCCAACCAAAACAGACCAAAGAGGAAGGAGGATGGAGGACGGAGGCAAAATCAACTACACCAAACTAAACTAAACTAATAGCAAAGAGCTAACAGTACACAATGCACAACCCACAAGGAATACTCAGCACGAAATTACTTTCACATCAACTTGACTTGCTTTGCCCCAATACACTCAATACTCCAAACTCAAAACTCCATACTCCTATAACAACTCTATTATTTTATAAATGTACATATTTCTTTCACTTTCTCCTCTTTTTCTTTTTTCATTCAGCATCGCTCGACAGTGACAGCATCCCTATTTATGAGTTTAAACAGTAACAAAATGTACTTTGTCTGTGTGGAAAAGTTGACTCTTTTCGATTTTTTTAGCAATCATGATCCTCATCTTGATGATGATGATATTTACTTGCTACTCACACGTTCCTTCCACGTGCCTTTTGTGCCTTGCTCCTTGTCGTGTCAGAGTTGAGAGTTGAGAGTTGGGAGTTGGGAGTTTTGAGGAAAAATGTGGCTTTGTGTTCTTGATTATTTATGTGCATGTTGTTGGTCATGCGTTGATGCATGCGGATGTTGGGTTTTATCTTGTTTATTCCTCGGCTTAATTTTCCTGACGAGTTTTATTTCTCCCAACTTCCCAACTTCCCAGCTTCCAAGCTTCCAAGCTTCGCAGTTTTCTCCTGTCTCCTCTCTTCTTCTCTGAGTGTAATTTTAATTCGAAGGGGGAGAGAACGAAGAGATGGAAGAAGATTGAAAGATGTGGAGATGGAGATGGGAAACTAAGACATGAAAATACGTCACTGCATGGAAGGATGCGTGATTCAACTTGTTCTTCAGCTTCACTCACTACTCACTACTCACACTCTAACACGGCAACGAACTCAACTCAACTCAACTCAACTAAACGGCAGAAAGAAAGTAGCCTCGTCTAGTTTCTCCTTTCTTCTTTCTCCTTCCTAGTTTCTCGTTTTAAATGGATAGAAGAAGCCAAACACGGAACACGGGACCTGGAACAGGGAACATACGTAAAGATAAAGGATGAAGATTGAAGACGCGTGGTGAAGGAGAAGGAAAGTCAGGATTTAAGCTGATTACTGATTACACAAGCTTAATTAACTCGATGCATTTTATTTGACGAGCTGGAAATTTTCTCTTGTCTTTTCCTTTCTTCTCTTTTCCAACATGTAGAATTCAGCATCTAGAGTCTATAGTCTAGAATCCAGATCTGTTTCCAGTTTTTACGCATTTTTAGTGTGGAACGGATCGCTTTAAAAGTACAATAAATTTACTTTATACTAATTTTATTTACACTCGCAACCAACTCACGACTCACCCAAAAGCAACATAAAATGAGGAATTTTTATACAACTTTTGACATTTTCCCTCTGCTAATTTTCACTCGGAAATAGAACCCAATCTTTTTTCTTTAATTTTAAAACCATCTGCATTTTGTATAATTAGGGAAAAGTGTAAAATGTAGGATGGCAAAATTAAAACTAAAAATAAAAATATAAAGTATTAATATTAATGTCTAAAATTTATCAAAATTTGTGGTCTCTGTTCTACGAGTATTGAGTATTGAGCATTGAATGAATGTATACGTTTGAAATCTGCTGTTTAAAAGGTTTAGAGTAAATGTATAGAAATATATTTATATTTACTATTTACTATTTGCAATTTACAGTGCACAGTTTAGAATGAAGAGTGAAGAGTGTGGATAAATTGTCTTTATATGTTTTGTGACCCTTATTTGACTCTGGGGAGAAAACAGAAGACAGAACGGGAAAATAGGAGAGAGACGAGAGACGAGAGTAGAAAGTCGAAAGTAGAGAGTAAAAGTTGACTCGAGACTCGAGAATGGATACTCGAGTTGAGTAAATTTCAAGTAAAAAGTGCTGCGAAGGCACTACATGTCTCTCTATTCTATTCTATTCTCTTCTATACTCTGTATTAGGAGATATAAAGTTCACCAGTGTCATTTTCCCTGCTCTGCTTCTCCTTTTGATACTTTTTTTTTTACAGTTTTTACTCTTTTATTCCCAGTCTGTACATTGTACATAGAGTAGCTTGGAAAGAGCATGAAAGGAATATAGAGTATGGATGTGGAGTATGTAGTGAATGAATGTAGAGAGTAGAGAGTAGAGAGTAGAGAGCATCTTTCCCATTTTGATAATTTAGCAACATGAAAAGAAATGATGTGGAAAATTGGCAAAGTTTTCCTTCTATGACTCCATCCCTCTATTTTCCCCTATTTTCATCTCTTTTTCTCGGCTAGTCAACAACCATTTTCCTATTTCTCCACGTCTTCATCTCGTCTCAGCTTCATCCTCATTCTCATGTTCATGCCCATGTTCATCTCAACTCTAGCACAAGATTCAATGCTCAATGCTTGTGTGTGTCTAGATTCTTGATTCTGGATTCTGGATTCTATAGATAAATGAACCCATTTTTGCCATGTCTACCGCGTCTACACATACATACATATGCACACGTATTTACTCCTCATTTTTATCCTCTGCTTTCCCCTTCCCGCAAAAGTACAATATTCAACATGTACAAAATGTACACGGATTCTTGAATCTAAAATCTAAAATCTAGATTCTTGATTCTAGAAGATAGACAATTTTACATGGAATCAACTCCAACACCATCCACAATCAAAAACCACATCAACATTCTTGTCCACCCACCACCAAACAAAAACAACAACAAAAACGATAACATTTTACATCTTCTCTCCCGTTCAAAATAAGTAAATGTTAAATAGTAAATAGCAGTTCAAAGTTCAAAGGAGAATGAGATGACTAGACGAAAATATTTTAGAGTTTAGAGTTGAAACTACTACATTTTTCTACATACTTTATCTCTCTAATACATTTGACAGTTGGCAGTTCAAGTTGACATTTGACTTGATTATTATTATTTTTCCACTTTTTTCCAAAGATACTTTGACCACAACAGAAACTTTCACTTATTCTCGTAGCTCGTAGTAATTTTCTCAAGTTTTGACAAGAATTTTTTTTGAATTGATTGATTGTTGAATAGAAAATAAGTAGAAAGGATGAAAAATGAAAAGGGATGAAAATTTCAAGTTTTGATTTGAATTTTGAATTTTAAATGTTGAGGAGATTTAATAATTTTGAACACAAAAATGCGGTTATCGCATCTAATATTGTACCAATGCAAAGGACTCTAGAATATTAAATTTGTACAAAGATCATGTTTTTATTGGTATTTTTTCTGCGTGAATTTCCATGTCATAACATGATTTGACATGACATGACAAGATTGGGAAAAAACATTGGCACTGGCTATTCACGCTTCGCTTGGTCAGATGAAAGCTGAGTATTGAGTATGTACTGGATGCGAAATGTGAAAGGCGGGAAGTGGAGAGCGGAAGTCGGATGTCGGATGGCGGATACCGGATAGCGGAAAGAAGAAACACAAAGAGGAAAATGCCCTTCCTCAACAGTGTTTCTTTAAGAAAATTCAATATGAGAGAACCGTCAAGTAGTAAAATAATAAATAAAACAAACGCATCTAGAATCTACAATCCACACTTTACAGTCTCAAGTCTCTAGAGGAAGGACGAAAAGGAGAAGACGGCTGAACTGGGTTATTTTGTTCCAAGTATAACGTATAAACCATAAACAAGGCAGAAGAGTCATAGTTCAAATGGGTTCCGGTTCTTTCCGGTTCCGGAACTAGAAACTGGAAACTGGAAACTAGAAACTAGGGAAAAACCAAGTCCGCCCACACCAAGACAACACGAGACAAGACTATATATATGTAATGCAATGGAATGCCCTTCTCAATTTTCATTTCAATGAAATTATGTTGCTTCTTGAGTGTTAAGCGTCGAGTGTGGAGTTTTTAGCATATAAAAGTGTAAATGAATAATGCAGACATGTGTGTTTCATATTAGCATAATTAAATAGAAAATACAAAAAATACACATTCATTTTCTATCTGTACATATGAATTTTCATTTTGGGTCCCATTTTAATTTTTTTAGAGAATAGTTTCACCAGTTTTTTGCCTAGAATCTAGAATCTAGAATTTAGAATGTAGAATGTAAAAGGAGGTTTCAAGTTTGAAGGAATGGAACTGAAGATGAAAATGGAAATGGAAAGGAGGTGGAAAATTTATCGCCTTCTTTTCCTTATCTTTCTGCCATTGAATTTCCTTGGAAATGGGAAGAAACTGAGAAGGAACTGTGCTGTGGAGAAAACTGTTTTGGATCGGGTTTTTAGGGTTTTGTAAACAAAAAAACGTCTTTGATTTTTCTGGGAATTTTCTCCGAGTCTATAGCCTCAGGCTGGGAACCGCCTGTTTAATTTTCGGTCGTTCCTGGAATCTAGAATCTAGAATCTAGAATCTAGAATCTATAGGATTTGATGATCAATATTGTTTGGGGAAATTTAATGGGAATCCTCATTTTTGGTCGTTAGTCTCAAGAGTTATTCACACTTTCCAGGAAATTCAAAACTCAAAACACAAAACTCAAACCTCAAAGTTCAAAGCACACAGACTTAAGATTCTAGAGGCGAGATTCTAGTTTGTAGATTTATTTTCAAGGCTCAAAGTACAAGTACAGCCTCGAGCCACGAGCTTGGAGTATAGAGTTTCGAGTACAGAGCCTTGAAAACTTGCCATTTTCCACTCTGGTACTTTAATGGGATTCGTAGGTGGAGATGGAGATGGAGGTGGAGGTGGATGTTCAAGTGAGGGAGCAAACTAACTACCGACTACGCACATAAATAGAACTGGACCACTTTAACACCTTTCCCACGTACGGCGGTTCAAGTCTGGATTCTAGATTCTGCAGGTACAGGTTTTTTACTCTCAAATACTGAGAAAACGGTCATAAAATTGCCCGGATCCCTCACACTAATAGTTGATCTTGATGGTATCAACAAACAGCAAACAGACAACAAGCAAGCAGAAGAGGACGAAGAAGAAGAGTACACAAAAATGATGGCCCACACGTTGCAACTACTTAGTCCAAAAGCTCCGTTGTACATTGTAAATAAAAAGTGTGGTCCACGGTGGAGAGGACAGGACAGTGAAATGGGAAAAGGCTCCAGCTTGATTTTATCTTCACCACGTTCATTCTCACTTCATGAGACTTGCTCTCCGTCTCGACTCTCCGTCTTGAGTCTTGAACCTTGAGTCTTGAGTCTTGTGGATTCCAGCGTTAGTACTGTAAGCTCCAAACTCCAAACTGCTCCCGTATTTTACTTGCTTAAAATATTAATAACAACCAGTGGAAAGGGAGAGTGGAGAGTGGAGAGAAAAACCCGCGATTATATATATATATCAGTACACGACGATGGCGATGGCGATGACGATAAAGATGAAGATGAAAAGGAAAACATGAAGGGAGAAATTTATATACAAAATGTAATATAATGTAATGCAATGTAATGGGATGTGGTTAAAAGATGGATGTAAAAAAAAGTGGGCATGTTGGGAATTGCGTGGGCGTTTGGTTTGGTTTGAATCTGCCTTCATGCTGTGTACAGTACACACACAGGCTCACCTCAGGCTACCTACCGCATTCCTATTGCTATTGCTATCCTGTTGGAAAAGTCTTCATTTTCATTTTCATCTTCATCTTCCAGTTGAACTGGAATGAAATGGAAGATGCAGCTCAATGCTCAATGCTCAATGTTCAATGCTCAATGTTCAATCTCAAATTCTCAATGCCAATGAGAGAAGAAGAACATGAATTACATTTTTACGGCATTCCTGGATTTTTTTCTCACACTTTTTTCCTCCTCTTTCTTTCTCCCATGTATTTATTGTGTACTTTGTACAGTGTACACTGTAGAGTGGTACATTGTATCGTGTCTTGTCGTGTCGTATCGTATAGGAGAGAGTGTGAATGAGTATTCATAATAAAAGGCGCGGGTGGTCAACATGATGATACATTTTGGATTCAACATCTTTATCGTATTTTGCATACACGTGTTCTTCATGTGTAAATGTTGCTATGTATAGAATCTAGAATCTAGAATGTAGAATGTAGGAGAAAGAGCAGAGCGTACACGTACATAAATGCATATTTATACGACCCTATTTCATTCTCAAAGTTATGTGTGCCAGGCCATTCCATTAAAATCCCCGTAAATACATACATGCTCCACACTCCACACTCTACACTCTACACTCTACACTCCATGCTCCATGCTCAATGGCCAATGTTCAATGTTCATGTGGCGTCTCATTCTCTCCGTCTCTTCCGTTTTCACCCGCTATCGACTCTGGTTTCATTCATGTTTTGGGTGGTCCCCACCCTTTATGTGGACAATGGGAGAGTCAATAGAGAGGAACGGAGGAGAATCCAACTCTAACAACTTTCTCTCTGTCACTGTTTTCATATTTGTTGGTTGGCCTGGCCTGGCCTGGCTTGTTCTGACTTGGTCTCACTTGGCGGGGACTGAAAATAGAAAGAAAAGATGATGACGACGGATACGTTGGCTGCTCCATGTTCCATGTAAAAAGTTGTATAAAAACATTTAGAAACTTTTTCTGTAACGAGTAGAGAGTAGAGAATACTGATAGTCATATGTAGTTACAGTTACAGCTGTAATGGCTCTCCCTTATTATATCATATCACATCATGTGTATATCACGCGTATCGAGTATGGAGTATGGAGTATGGAGTATGGAGCATACATAGCATACAGCATAAAGTATATAACATGTAGCATACAGTATAGAGGCCAGAGGATGGAGAAAAGAGAATAGATACATTTGTGTATCAATATAAGGAGAGGCGAGTGACGTCATTTGGCAAAGAGCCAGCTTCAGGACGGGACACGTTGGCGCCCGGGTATCCTAAAATACCACAGTGTAGTATGTATAAACTACGTACTCCCGATCCACATTCAGATCCACATCTCGCATCTCCAAAGATCCGAATGAACTCCACTCTCCAACTGAAAGGAGAAAGGAGAAAGGGAGAGACAGAGAAAGAAAGTGTGTGTGAGAGAAAGTAGCAATTCAATTCTTTTCCCCTTTGCCTTTTTTCACTTGTTACAAGGCAAACCAAATCGAGTCGATTCCACATTCTACAGTCTAGAGTCTAGAATGTAGAATGTAGAATGTAGAAGGAACGAGTGAATTGAAGGAAGGAGCATATCCCAAATTTTCATGTTTTCGCATCCTCTTGCTGAGTTGGTTGAGAATGGAGAAAGAACTCATCCTCGTCTTCATACTCATACTCCAAATCCGAATCCGACTCATCTTCATTTTCATCGTCCTCTTCATTCCATACACTGTACACTGCACACTATACATTGTAGATGGTAGATGGTAGATATCTCTATTCTCATTCCCATTCTTTTTCTTATCCTTGTACGTTGTACGTTGTACAAGCACTCACTCATTGAAATACGTTTTTTCCTTTCCGTTCTTCATTTTTTGCTCTTCATTTTTTGTGCTGCTCCTTTTCAGCTGAGTTGAGTTGAGTTCAGCTCCTCTCCATCTCCATCTCGACGTCGATCTAACTGTGTAGCGTGGGTGGTCGGATGAGTGTAAATATACATAAAATCTACTTTGTAAACTATACTCCATCTTGATATGCATGTACTTGAGCTGCCTCCATCACTATATGCAACAGTATGTGCGAACATAAACATGATATGTGTACAATGCACATCAAAACAAGGAGATAGAGTATAGAGTATAGAGTAGTACGCCCTCATTCAGGCTAATTCAAGGCCCTGGTTCCGATTTTCATTCCTCAAAACTCTAACAAACTCCGCCAAACTCCTCAAATTTATCTCATTCCATTGCATTCCTATTCCTTCTCTTGTTGTACCATAAAAAATACACAGACCCGGACTTCTTTTCCTTCCCCCATTTCATTTTCATGCCCAGTTTTCTGGTACTATCAATTTCTAGACAAAGTACAGTAAAAACTACCTTGTACGTTATGTGTCTTGTGTATCATGACAGAGATGGCGGGTGATCTGGAGTGAATTTTAATGTAATTCAAATCCCAAAATTCCAAACTTCCAAACTTTGGAATTTCAAGGCGAGTATCGAGTATGGATATGGAAATGAGCATGGAAATCATGAATAAATGTTGACCTTAGAATGGAATGGAATCAAGATGCGGCGTCACAGTCATATCATGTCATATAATCTACAATTTACACATGCACTGACATGTCCAACAACTTGCTTAAGATTGACATTGGAATGTGCCAAGTGTCTTGTGCTTTCAATTTGAGATGAAATACAAAACCACGCACATGTTTTCAATCACGAGTTTTAAGATCTCCAGTCTAGAATTTAGAGTCTAGAATCTAGAGTTTCGGATTATGTACTGGCGCACCAACCATTTTTGTCTCCTTGTGAGACAACATGTTTTTAGAGGAGACAGAATTTTTTATACCAGGAAAATAAAGACCTTTTTCACTCTCGTCATGAATTATACATTAGCCAGTCAACGTCAACATGGAAAGAACGAGGATGAGGATGAGGAAAATTACAACAATAGTTGTTTTTATTATATCGTACATTATACATCTCTCAAATCTGACATGAAACATCAAAGTTGAAACTTGAAACTTGAACCTTCAAGTCAAAACTCAGAGTCAATTAAAAACCAGAGTTCATTTTCCTGACATTTTATCTAAATTTAGAACACCAACTCAAAACTGGAAACTGGAAACATCAAGCCATTCTCATTCTCATTATCATTGCTCATTCTTAATCTCATCAAAGTAAAGTTGAGTACGGTGGATTGTGCTGTGATTTTGGGGTTTTGAATTTTGATACACTTTTTTCCATGATAACTTTCATGTGGATAATTGAGCTAAAAAGTGAGGATTTTATTACATAAGAATGTTTTCTACATCTTACTTTTTGCTTATACATTTGAAAAAAAACTTGACTTGACGACTTGACGACTTGATGATTTGATGATTTGATGACTCAAATGCTTGACCTTTGCCTTTGTCTCATGAGCGGCATCCGCTCATAATGAAAGGACAATTTTAGGAATATTGGCTGAATTGAACCAAAATTGGAACCAGAATCCGAATCGGCATCAAAAAGAAGTGAAAGAGAAAGTTGAAAGAAGTAAAGTTTGAATGAGCTCAAAGTACAAAGACAAGTCAGTTTTGTTCTGTTCTGTTCCATTCGACTCTAGTCTAGTCTAGAATCTAGAATCTAGAATCTAGTCTAATTGAATTTGAAAAGAGAAGGCGGGTTTTTATCTATCTGTCTTTCATTCATTTTATTTCATTCCCTTTCATTCTCTCAATTGCTTCCTTTTTTCATTGAGGTTTTCTCAATTCTCAATTCTCAATTTCTATCTATAATTTTCTTGTAGTCTATTTTTATCCACTCCATCGCATCGAATTGGATTGGATATAGAAAATGTTAGTCCGAAGTCATAATTGGACAAATAAATACGATAGATCATCAATACAACTTTTACCACATTTTCCATGTTTTATGCAGAAATGGCCACAAATGATGCTGATAAACACTCAAATCTTGTGCACTTTTCCACAACCACAGCCACAACCAGAACCAGATCCAAATCCAAATTTTTATACTTTTCTTTGTATTTGTCCTTGTCATATCTAGATTCCAGATTCTAGACTCTAGATTCGAGATTCGAGATTAAAAAACTGGAGGAACTATCGACAATCGCCAATCCACAAAGTAGCTACTGTTTCCAGTTTACTGTAAATGGTAAATGGTAAATTGTGAATGAGAGGACGAGGTTTGGAGTTTGGAGATTGGGAGATTTGGAGGTTTCTTGTTAAAAAAGATGGAGAGTAAAGTTGAAAGGACTGTACAATCTATAATGTACAAGAGAGAAGAGTAAGAGAAGAACGAGAAGAAGGATAGAGAGAGAGAGAGTTTGGAGATCCATTAGTTCCAGAGGAGAAGACTAATGTAAAATGTAACGTAATGTTG
The DNA here is from genome assembly GCA_034698265.1 of Sminthurinus aureus. Classification (NCBI taxonomy): domain Eukaryota; kingdom Metazoa; phylum Arthropoda; class Collembola; order Symphypleona; family Katiannidae; genus Sminthurinus; species Sminthurinus aureus. Next base: position 14,173 of record JAQGBH010000357.1, on the reverse strand, counting down.
TCCTTGTCTACATCTCGAGTCTCGAGGTTCTACATTTTGCACTCTACATTCTAGACTCTAGACTTTAGGCTGGATTTTACACACAACTTTCCCCGCACAAAGAATCCTTCTTCTTCTTCTTGTTCTCTTTTCATGAGAGAGGAAGAGAGGTGAAATAGCTTAAGGAGGAGCTGACGTCACACACTCAACTAGAAACTAGAAACTAGAACAACTTTGAACTTGTAACTCTGTCTTATTTATTTATGTAAGCAGAAAGTGTAAGAGTTGATTCTTGATTCTTGATTATAATAACAACAATCATGCTCAATGCTCATGATGATAATGATGAGGATAAACTTTCTTCTCCTTGATAAACTTATCCATTTTTACTTTACATTTAGACTGAGAGCAAATGTTTTATCCCTCGCACAGCACTCACAACTTACTCTTGAATTTCGCATCTCACATTTACAAGGTAGAAACGTCACCTCTGATGTAAATGAGGAGATGGTCATTAAATTAATACCTGTTCAGATGAATCTGCAAAGTACTGCATTATTTCTCTGTCGGAGGGAGAAAATTTATTAAAACAATTACAGATACATGTAACAAGTGACAATGACAATGACAATAACAATGACAATGGCACTGGAAAATTGTGAGTTGTCTTTTATCTTTTGTATTTTGACCCTAAATACAGATATTTATTCCCCCGTATCAATCCTTACACACACTTACCACTGACCATTATAAATTATAGCTCATGTGATCATATTACGTCTGAGTCTGTTGTCTGTTTATTTTTCTAAATTGTACGCATAATGTTGAATATTTTCCTATCGATTACAATCGGGTTCAATTGGGACACTGGAAATAAAATCTCATTGACCGAGGTGCACATTAGACATGCGATGTAATGTATCTGATGCACCTTAGATAAATTTTGTTGATTTGTCTTGATCCTGATCTAAGTGTTTTTCCCAGATGAGAAATGGGCTCAGAATATGTGTAATTTTCATCAAACCCTCCGCATATTCCTGGACTCCGTAACAAAATGACACCTTACACATGTAAAATCTAGAACCTGGAATGTGGAATGGGGAATGTGGCATTGTAGAATTCCGAGTTGGATTTATGTTTATTTGCCATGTTCTTGGATGTAGATTGGTAATTGGTGTTGCGAGAAGACAGAGCACCACTGCTCATTTGGCATGTTGTAAATTGTCAAGAGTCCTTTAATGAGTCTAGAGTCTAGTGTCTACAATCTACATAGTGGGATGGTGATCTTTTTTGATTGTGGATTTGGATTCAGAGCTTGATTGCGGTTAGATAAATCCCACAATCCACCGTATGCGCGCTTCTTGGATGTGGACTAAATTTACGCAAGAGAGCATTGAGCATTGAGCATCGAGCATCGAGCGTCAAGTACAAGTTTGTAACATGGAAAATAGAGAATGGGGAATGGAGAATCTCATGACTTGAAATTGACTGAGCAAGACGTGAGCATGACGAAGGATGAGATAATGAAGAGAAGGTCAATTTCAACTCACAAGTTACATGTTACAAGTGTTCAAGTGTTCTAGTGTTGTGTGACATGGCGATCCAGATCCAGTTCCACATTCACATTCACGTCTACATTTACGGCTACATCCACAATCCGCAATCAAAGTAGCGAGAGAACCACAAGTTCCACTTCCACTCCAATGACTCTCACCTTGTCCACATCCACAGATTCACAGATTTGCAGATTCGGAGATTCACATCCGGATCTACAGACACCCATTTGGATTTTCACTCGGAATGGGAAGCGGAATCGGATCGTGGGTGTAAGAAAACGAACAAGACGGGAAGGACGAGGACAGTGCAGCGTCTAGTGTAAATTATGTGAGGAGTGGAGACAAGGCGACATTTCTCGCTTCCCAACGCCACCGCCCTCACAATTACAATCACCATCAATTTCACTGCTCCTACCTCCCAAATTCCAAATTCCAACTCCCAACGCCAAACCATTCACTACCAACTTTCCACATTCACGCCAAAAGACAAAGACAAATTCAAACATCTAGAATCTAGATTCTACCATGTACAAACTTGGAGTGTGGACTTTAAATTCTTTCCCTTCTTATTTACCTTTTACCTTTGGCTCCTTTCCCCCCGAGGAGAAAATAAACACTTATTATACCGACTTTTAATTAAGGAGAAAAAAACAACTTTTTTCTTCTCCGTCTGTCTACAGTCTACAATCTACAGTCTACAGTCTATACACTCTAAACTCTACATTATGCACTCGGTGGTAATTTGAAGAAAAAGTAGGTGAAAGTCTTTTCCCTCTTTCTCTCTCCATAACTTTCACTTAGAAACATGCAGCTTCTTTTTTTTCTGTCTTTCTTTATTTATTTCTTTTGTTGTTCTCGTAAATATGACTTTACTCATCCCCGATTAAAGACACCAGAGTCAACGAAGGATCCAGCATTTTTAGTTATAAAATCTCTGCACATCAAATATCAAATAAGCAGAAAGTGCAGAGCAAATCTGGTGTTTCCTTTGAAACACCAGACATTTTACCAAGTTCCATGAAATTCTGAGCAAATCCATTGCATTTTTGTTTTAAATCATATTGTCATCTCTTGCGTTTCCAGTTTCCAGTCTCAAGTCTGAGTCTCGAGACTGGAGATGTGAGATTCAGTAATTGAATTTGTTTCCAAATGATGTGTTTTTCCTTTGTAAAACATGTTTTGACAATTGCTGCGTCATGAGTCATGAGATGAAAAAAATGTGGGTAATTTGAAACTTTTCCAATTTCTGTATTTTTCCTTGTAATTGCCCAATTTTCAAAATGGAATATGGAAAAAGTATATCGGTGCCTGTAGCTCAAGCTCAAGCTCAATCATAATCGCAATTGCAGTCTCATAATTTTGGATTTTTATTGCAAAAAATGTGGGTCGGATATAAAATCTAAAATAAACAAGACAAGTTCAATTTACTTGCTGTTACACATTGTGAATTGCTGATTCTATTCAATTTTCTATATCTTATTAGAAATCAAGGTAGAGTACAATGTTTTGGTTTTTGTGGTTAACTGTTGAATGTGGAATGTGTACATTTTACATATTAAATCGTGTTACGTTTTCCATCTAAACTCTCAACAAGATACAAGAAACAAGAAAAGAAAAAGATGAGGTTATTGAAAAGGAGAGGAGAGTTGCATATAAATTCACAAGGCCTTCTTTGGATCTACAATCTAAATCTACCATCTCCGATCTGTGATCTTTATTCTACTTTCAAGATTCAACATGTAAGATTTTCCATTTCAGGCTCTAGATTCTAGATTCTAGACTTTTTGAATCAACCCGAAATTGACTAAAGAGATGAGTTTTCCTATCCATGAAGGATGGAGGATGAAGGAGTGCTTGAGGTGTTTCTCCGAGTCCCATTTACCATTTACCATTTACTCATGATAAAAACCCCGGTAATATTGCTACATGCTACAGCTAGTTTATCCCTCCGACTAGGACTTTTCCTTTCTCCTAATTTATCCCGTATTTTGTTGCCTTTTTCTACTTTGGTACTCTAAGCTCTAACAAGCCAAATTGAAGAGATTCCACGAAATTTTCCCATTCAGTTCAATATTCAATACCATTCAACATCCAACACGAAGCATCAGCATCAGCATGAGCCATGTGCATGTTTTCCACCCTCTCTTTTCCAAATCGATACATGTATCTCTCAGTCAGTATAACCTTTGAACTTTGTCCTTTCTTCCACGTTGACTTTACCACCCACAGTCTCCAGTCTCCAGTCTCCAGTCTAGAATCTAGAATCTAGAATCTAGAGTTTGGCCAGATATTTTTCAAAATTTTTCCAGAAAACCAATACACCAAAGAGCAAAGAGCAGAGTGAAAATTTCACTCTGTGTATTATCTTTCCTTCCATCCATCCATCATACCATGTAAAAAGAAAGTAGAATGATTATAAGGAATAATCACAAGTATTTTGTTCACAAAAAACATCTTTTCTTTCCGCTGTTTGTTTTTACCTCAAAAATTTTCATATATTTATTTCCGTCATAAGCAAGGAACAGAAACAGAGGGGAACAATAATAAATAATAAATAATGGTCTAGAATCTAGACACAGTGATGGGTGAGAAGATGAGGAGATTTTTGAATTGTGAATGAAAATTATGGAGCTATTTTTATCATCTCGAGTCTCGAGGATCCAGGATCCAGGAGAAGACCAACAAAAGAAGAACAAGAATAAGTCGAGGATTATGCGACAGTCTCAGTCTCAGTCAAAAGTCAAAAGTCACAAGTCATAAGTTAGCAGGAGGAATCAGGAGTAAAGAGAAAAGTTGACGAGTTTCTTTCATATGAAAGAGGGAAAAACAAAGAGGGAAAAAGTGGACAAAGTACAAGGTAAATGTATAAAAGAAGCTCTTGTGCCTTGAATCTTGTACTCTATTTTACTGTTTACTCTTTACCGTAGTGTTGTGCACTGTTTACAGTTTATAGTGTGCCCTTTTTGTGCAGAAAGGACAGCATAGAAAATAGGACGTGGAAGAGTAAAGCAATAGATCATCCTTGTTGTGCCGCTGCTGCCAGATCCAGTGCCAGTGCCAGTGCTACTGTCTCTGTTTTTGTTTGTAGTTCTAGTTCTAGTTCTAGTTGTCAAGTTGAGTTGGATGTTGGATGTTGGGTGTTGGATTGAACTATGAGCCCCTATTTCTCTCCGTTTTTCCTCCTTTATTAAATGATGTACAGTTTGCACAATTTTCCACCAGCATCCGCTAGAATCTCTTACTACGTCTTCGTCCTCTAGTCTGTAGTCACACATCACATCCACATCCACATTTACATTCACATTCCAGAAAGTCAAAGTCATAGCCAAAACCAAAGCCAAGCGGAAAGATATAGAGCACACTCGAGTACACGGACTTTATACTCTAGACTCTAGACTCACGGCTCAAGACTCCCCTCCTCGACTCGACTCGACTCGACTCGACTCAACTCCAGTGGATTACCCCAGAGCAACAACAAAAATAATCCAATTTACCACATAACTTTGGACGTTCAACATTTATCTCAATCCTTCAACATTTTATTCACTCGATTCAAATTCCAGCTCCAAGAGGAGAAACAAAATACGGAATATGGAATACGGAAATAAATAAAGTATCCTCATCCTCTCCTCCAATAGACAATGTATAAAATAGATACAAAACTCTATTTCTCGTTCATGGATGTAATGAATACGACAGGAAGAGCGACAGGAAAAATAACAAAAACAAAAGTAACAATCCCATTGTTTATCATCAAACTTGTAGCCAATTACTCCTAAAGCCCTTTTCCACTGCAACTCTAACTCTAAACTGCTACTGTTACTATGGTGAAAACTCGTCCAACTCGTCTTATGCTTACCTTTGCCATTTGAAACCAAAACTACTAACGACTACTGAAACTGACAGACTAAAAGGGAAAGTTCGTAAATCTGACCTATAATATTTGGATTGTGGATTGTGGATTGTGGATAAAATTCAAAATGATCTTTTTTATTAATTTTTTTTGGAGGAAAGTGAAAAGCCTTGTCCATTTCGTCAACCGTTAACCTTTTCATTCCCCTACTCATTCCACATTCAAATATTCAAATATTCAAGAGCTCAACAGTCAACAGTCAAATTTTAATAAGCATAGAGTATAAATGAGTCCAAAAATCCAATAGCAATTGACCTTTTTGCTCTAATTTAAATCCAATTTTAAATTAATAGCACACATTATGAAACACAAAGTTGGAGAGTGAGAACAAGGGACAAGTAAATAAATAAATGGGAAAAGTGTGTATTTTGTCAAGTGTCAGGTTTGGATGTTTGGATGTAAAACGCGGGCGGATGGGTGGACAATGGGTGAAAAAGTTGGATGGTTCTCTCTTATCTCTTATCACATTTGAATTTGTGCCTTCATTTCCCATTTGCATTAGAAATTATAAACATGGCCCCTGTATCTACAATACATTTTATTTTAGGAGGAAAAAGTTGTATGTGGTGAATCGTGATGGAAAAGAGGGAGTTTTTCCCACCATATCTGCCCTATTTTATGACAAGATGATAAAGATTACTGCTATTAGTATTATTATTATTATATGAGCCTCTCCCTTCACCCGTCACCGGCTTCGGACTGACAGTCGATAGTCGACAGGTGCTAATTCCTAATTTCACTACTTTTACGTTTACATTATACAATACACATTATACAATAATTACACATCTAGTTACACTCTAACGTTACACTCTTTCTCCTTCCCTTTCACGGAACTAAACGAAATTTTGATGCTCAAATTTTTTGATCAGCACCGTTTTCTTTTTACGTTTTTTCCACTTTCTCCTACTATTCATTTTTTTCTACCTATAAGTTTTCCCACTACTCACTACTCCAGCCTCTAGACTCTAGACTCTAGACTCTAGACCTGGTTTTTCCTCTGTTTTGCATGTTGCATTTGGTTCAAGGCTGTTTAATACGCCGTACATAGTACAATACACTGTAAATTATATTATTATTCTATAAATAGACACCAGACACTCGTTTTATCAAGAGTTCTCAATCTTGAACCTGAATAGGGCGAAATTAGAATTCTATTTTTTTGTCAAATTCTGTCATTTTGTCATAAAAAACTCAACTCGATTCTTTCTGTTTTAATTTGAAATTTCCACACTGGAATACAAATTCGGCAGTTTTACATCTTTACTATCGACCATCTAAAATCTAAAATCTACAATCTACAATTTACTAATGAAGCATGAAGCGCTAGAAAAAAATTAAATCCAAATTGCTCATTGTTTCAACTTTCTCCGTTCTTTAGGACAGTAGACGACACACAATCGAAAATACATCTCATGTAGTGGTTTTTAGATTCTAGATTCTAGATTTTTCAGCCATGTAAAAACAGAGAAAAAAGGAAGAGGTGGAATTAGCATATGCACAATGCAAATTTACTATTCAGGATTCAGACTTGAGGATTTTCAGCTTCAATTCAGAATTCAGAATTCAGAAATGAAAAGGAAAAGAGGAAAAAGTCGGAGAGGCGATGGTAAAAATAGAGGGAAAGTTCAAGGCGGGTTTAGGAGGAATAAAGCTAAAAAAGGTTGGTTTGGTTTGGTTTGGTTTGGTTTGTTCTTTGCTTTGGAGAACCAGCCGTCGACGTCGACATTGGAAAGATGTGGAATGGGGAAACGACGGAGAAGACAGTTTACACTAATCCAGCGGGATTCTGTTGGCGAAAGATATGTCAAAGGTTACCACACCATACACCATACACCATACAAAACCAAATCAAGGCAAAGTAAAGCAAAGCAAAAGTCTTAAGACGGGAAGAAGAAGAAGCATAAAGCGCGAGAGAGAGAGGAAAAAAAGGAAAACGGACGGATTTTCATTTTCATCCGTGGATCTACCCAACAAGAAAATCTCAAGAGGGACAAAAAAGAAACATCTATCAAAAATCCTTTCAGTTTTCTCCCTCTTTCAGCTCTCTCCTTCTCTTTCTATTCAAAATTTAGCGTTCAACATTCAACATTCAACGCTCCACACTCAACTCTCAAAAACCGTACTCAATCTAGTGCCCGTATGAAATATGAATAGAGAATAGAGAATGATCCAAGTATGCCTGCCTTGCGCAAGAAACTCTTTCCCCTGTAAAGGAATAGTTTTGTGAAGGAGTCAGGACTAATGACGTTATCACTAGACACTAGACGTTACATTCTAGAGTCGAGACTCGAGACACTACAAAGTACAAAGTAGAAAGTAGACAGTTGATGAAAAAAAATTACAGAAAGAGTAAAGAAGAAAAAAAACTGGAGATTAAACACTAAACACATTGAGAATTTCAACTATTTATAAACTCATAGTTTTACATCAAGTACGGTGCACACAGATTATGTCTACAGTCTACAGTCTACATAATTTAATTTTTGGGGGACCAAAAATTACATTTGTTCGTTTCGTATGTTCTTGGCCACTGTGGACAGTTTGATTGTGGGCTGATGACGTGTAAAACAATCAATTGGGAATTTTTTTAGTGGAGTTGTGGATTGTGGTGCATTATTATAATTATTATTATTATTATGGTGTTTCTGTAATATTGACTTGCTCTGACATTTCATGTTTGCATTGTACGTTGTACATTGAACAATGGAAAAAGAAAAGGCGGATAAAGATAAAGAACAAAAACAAGAAGAAACAAAAAGGGGAAAAGATAGACAAAGGTTCAAGATAAAATTTCAAGTTGCAACTTGAAAGCTTGGAATTTCAAAGGCTGTACCTTGAGAATGTTTAGATCACAGATCATACAGACAGGACAGTGGATTTGCTATTGATTATTTCCTGTAGCTACTGGAATTCAAAGGCGCTTTGCTGTTTTTTCCGCCTCTTTTTCACCACTGAGGTTCCCTTTGTATTGTCAATTTCTCAATTTCTCAATTTCTCAATTTTTCAATTGTCAATTGTCAACCAAGGGAAGGCAAGTGTTGGTGAGTCAAAATTCAAAATACGAGGTACGAGATAAAAGATACAGGATACAAGATAGAAAAGGCATGAGAAATAAGAAATAACTTTTATAAAAACATTTCGTATCTTTGTCCTAATCTCGTTTTTCAATTTACTAAATGGATCCAGCTCAGTTTTTCATACACAGTCAAAGCCTCATTCAAAGTGTCAGAGTCAGATCATCCCACGAAACGGTGGAATTTTTCTATTTCTGTTTCTGTTCTCCCATCTCCCTTTTCACCTGAACCTTTCCATTCTGTTCCATTAACCTTTTTCTCTCACTCACTTGACTCTTGACTACTTCGACTCCTTCGACTCTCTTGACTTGTTTGACTCACTTGATGTTGCAGAAAGAGTAAAGAGTGGATCAGTGGATCTCTGGTTACTCCCAGGACACTTTCATTTCAACGCCTTTGTCTTTGTCTTTGCTTTCTCCCACCCTTTTATCTTTCCTTTTCTTTTTGGTATCCGCGTTAGTATTTCTCTTTTCTTTTATTCTGGCCGCCCTTTCTCTTCTCACCCTACACTCTACACTCTACACTCAACATTCTACCGTCTAGAGTCTAGAGGATAAAAAGTGCAAGTCTACGCATATTTTTCATAATCAATCCCTTCTCTGTAAAATTGTTATCCTGTTTATTACTTTCTAATAATTTGTAATTTTTATTATAACTGTTCGAGCTCATGATTCATGTACGAGAGGAAAATGGGTAACGATTGCATAATTTCATTTTCTAGTACTTTCCAATCCAACTTTCTTTCACAAATTCAATACTACACACAAAATTCTAGTATAACTTTGTTGTATCAAGTACAACTGATAAAATAGAATGCTACGTACAATTCTGTTTTGCTCTGATTGCTCTCCATTCTGCATTCTGAAGACACACAGGATTTTGCCTGTTGTCAGAAAAATTGGAATAAGAGTGCAAGGCTGACATGAATTTTCATGGAGGACGCGGAGAAGCAAGCAAAATCCAAACCAAACCAAAGGAAGGAAAAACGCCACGACAAGTCAAGCCGAGACAGGACAAGAAAATGGAACTCGTGTGTTTGCGTGAAACGGAAAATCGGTCGAGTTTTCTCATCCCTTCATTTTCCTTCTTTCTTTCTTTCAAGGGACAATATCTAATATCTATTGTATATTGTATACACATGCATGTAATTTAGTGTCTAGCAAGCAGAAATGGAGAACGTACAACGTACATTGTTCCCATACTCAGATAAAAATACACAACTACACACGTAGCTATGTATTCACGTGAAAAAGATGAGGAGGGAAAGCAAGGGAAAGGAGGGAAGAGAGGAGAAGAAGAGGCAATAAATCAGAGGAAAGAGGTTCAGTTTAGTTTAGTTTGGTTGCGTGGGAGAGGAAGCGAGTGAAGGAGAGACAACGACAGAGAGAGGGGGGGGGAGAGTTGCAAGCCATGTAGAGTGTAGAGTGTGGACTGTGGAATGTACGCTGTATCCAAAAACAAGCAAATGTCCTACTCTGCCAAAAAACTACATTAGATTACATGGGAGACCTATGCAATGTCACGAGGATTCACGAGCCCTAATACAAATGTAGGTAGCGTAGATATGGAATATGGACATGCAGTTGTACTCGTAGTCGTACTCGTACTCGTAATGTGTATCAGTGTATCAGTAGTGTGTAGTGGAAAGAGGGAGAAAATATAATAATATCATAATAAGTTTCCCAATGCTGACTCTGCCTCTGACTCTTGGTTTTACTCTGCTCTGTTTTGCAGTCATGTGACTCGGACTTTCTCCGTGACTTTCTCCTTCTCTTTCCCACACACCACACAAAGCATAACATAATTTATACAATGTAATCTTGTATATAGGTTGTAGACATTAGTTTTTAGATATAAAAAAACAAGACGGTATACACTGTACACTGTACAACGAGTTGTCAAAGTAAATACAAAATACATATAGCGACGCGTAGCACTGTACTGTGGAAGGGAGTTCTTTTGTGCGACGCATCCATGTATTCTGTATTCTACTCTACGTCTCTAGTCTCTACTAGAAACTAGAAACTAGAAACATGGTGCTTCTCGATTATATGAATCTTGTCTTTTTGTACGAGATATGTCAGATGAAACATAAAATTACATAAGTCTTGACTCTCGACTCTCGACTCTCAACTCTCCGCTCTTCGCTCTCCACTGACTAATGTCTCAGCTACATTGAAAAAGACATATTATTTGTGTACATAAATGTATCTACTTTTGCATTACACAACTCGTTCTGCTCCTGCTTCTGCTCTTGTCGCTCCTCTTGTCTCTCTCCTCTGCTAATGTCACCGTTTCCTCGTATAAATTTCATCTAAAAGCATCAGGAAAAGTTAGAAACCTAAACAAACCAAACCAAACCAGGGGATACAAAAAGAGAAACCAAAACCAAAACAAAACAAAACAGAGCAGATCGGAGCAGAACAAATGGAATTACATACATGAGTACAGAGTACAGAGTGCAGAGTACAGAGGGGAAATAATCAAAAGATGAATGAAATGTCTGCCTGCCCAACTCCCAATTTTCCTATCCAATACCTATATACATAAAGCATCTCAGATTGATTTTTTCCCTAGCACAGAATAAAACCGAGACTACCAGGGTTTTTTCTGTATGAATCTTTAAAATTGCCTTGAAACTTCGGACGTTTTAAAAAAAATGGCTTGGGAAGAAATTCCAAATTCAAAAGTCCAAATTCAAAGCTTACGTATTAAAAACTTGGTGATTTCCATTTTGCAATGTGTATCTTTCTGTGACCTGTGCCCTTTCCCGTTTTTTCTGTTGCTCTTTAGTGTTTTAGTGTTTTGTGCTTTGTGCTTTGTGCCTAGTGTCTAGTACCTAGTACCTAGTGTTTCATGTTTAGTCGGTCTTTTGTTTTGAATTCCCTCCAGAAAATTGAGTCAATTCTTGTTTTGGTTCTGGTTCTGTGGTTCTGCTTTCATCTCCAGTTTCAACTCGACTTTGTAATTTCAAGTTTCGAGTTTAGAGTTTAGAGTTTAGACTTTTGAGCATAGAGTTTGTAGTTTGGAGTTTTTAGTTTGGCCTCCCACTTCTCCTCCTTCATCTTGCCCTTTGCTTTCAGCTCATCGTTTCTCGTCTTACATCACTATTCACTATGCATACATTGAACACGTACGCACAAGCTGGAACATGAAAAAAGCACTATAGCTCTAATTTCTAATTTCTAATTCTGTAGCTGGAATTGTGTTGGTTAGTTGTTGGCTCTTCTTCTCGCTCACTCTTTTTATTGGGCTAATTTCCTTCCTCCCTTTTTATATCATGCTAATTTCTGATTTCAGACTCCTGACTCCTGACTTTGCATTCATTTTAACTAGGAGCACAGGATCCTCATTGCTCAATGCTCAATGCTCATTGTGAATTATTCATTATTCTTTGTTCTTTGTTTCGCAATTCATATAATGTGTATTGTATATTTCATACAGTCAATATCCTTCAACATACAAGATACAACAGCTGAAACCACACTAATTATTATGTATTATATACCTGTGTACAAAATGAGCAAACCACTCAAAACTCAAAAGTTCACCTCAAGACTTGTTTTTCTGCATGTACAACGTACCTCTATTTTCTTACCACGTCTAGTTTTCATGGAACTTGCATTTCCATTTCCATTTCTAGTTCCATTTCCATTACATGGTCAACACTCAACACTGAGAACTCACCATTCAACATTGAACCTTGTTTACTTTGTATTAAATAAAATAAAATGAAATAGAGTAAATACAACCACATTTGTGATGAATCGGGAAGATAAACAAAACAAAACAAAAACCTCCAAACTCCAAACTCTTACTAATTCACATGTACATGTGTGTAAAATGGGCAACTCGACTCGATATTTTACAAAGTGCCTACAGAAGAAAAGAGAAGATGGAAATGGGAATAAAAATGGAATAAAGTAATGCAATACACTCATGTAATGTATCACACAGGCCAGTTTGTCGTGCAACGAGTATGTCACCACTATACAGTCTAGATTCTAGATTCTAGATTCTAGATTCTAGAGTCTAGAGAGAAATTTGTGATAGTTTTTCTTTTTCAATTTTGGTATTTACACAAGCAGGAGGCATGTAATGTAGCATATGAATACCAAGGTTGGAATTGGAATTGGAATTCAAGTAGGAGTAGGAGTAAGAGTTGAAGTTTCATTTGGAACTGGAACGAAACTGGAGAAAGTAAAAAGTAAACTTGTAAAAGGGAAAAAAGTACAAGAAAAATACATGAAAGTAACAAGTACCTGCAGAATGCGGAATGAAATGGCAGGGAAAAGTGGACCGCTTCCTTCTAAAACAAGAGTTGAAAGCCCATTTGTATATATATGAAATGGGGAAATGGGTAAGAAGGGACGAGAAAAGAGAAAGTGTAAAGTAGACAAATCTACACTTTTTTAATCTACAATTGTTTTTCCATTTGTCAATCGTCATCCCATTCGAAAGAAAATTTGGAGAAATGAAATGACGTCTGTCGCTATAAAAATACAAATATGAAATAGAATAGACAGGAGAGTGGAGACAGAGTACTTTTTCAACCGCCGCTTACCATTTACCATTTGTCATTTGAAATTCCAACGAAACGGACTAGAATCTAGAATCTAGAATCTAGGTAAATGTTCATTTGAAAAACCCCACATCATACATGCTACATTGCTACATGCACGAACCCAAAACATGACAAAATTATCTGTGTATTTTCTGTTCCCTTCTTGTTCTGTTTTTTTATCACACACATACACATAGATCATTATCATGCTGATTTCATTTAGTGTCTAGCTTCTAGTGTCTAGTTTCTAGTGCATTGGGGTTGGAATTGGCATTTATAATTCAGCGGTATTAAATACACTTAAATTTAAATCTCATGTCAAATCCGGAAGCAAAACTGGAACCGGAACTGGAATTTTAACTGTAACTAGATCAGTTACATAAATATTAAAAGTATAGGAAATGAGCTTGTGATGAAATGAGACTCGTGTGTACAAACTTGAAACCGTTCATTTCCTACATCCTACATCCTACATCCTCCGTCATTTGTCAAGAGCAGATACAGAGTCAAATGACATCTCTCTACATTCTACATTCTACATGTTTGAAATCTATGAGAATTTTGTCCTAGAATTCAAGAATTTCCAAACAACTCTGGGGGCCTGATTGCGACGTAGATTAATAATTAATAATTTTTTTGACTACAGTCACTACCGTCAAGTGGCCTATTATCATACAGCAGAACAAAATTTCAAAATTAAATGTTAAATAGCTCTACAGTTAAGCACTATTAAGCCATGAAACTTTACACAAAGTTTTTGCAAGTTGTTGGCATTATTATAGCAAGAAAACTTGAAACTAAAGTTATAATCAACGCGACAATTAAAGATTATGTCCGTCGGCTAATATCATACATGGGTAGTCGAATATCATACACCTCAATAAAATTAGTTAGTAGCATAAAGTATCAAGCCATAAAAGAACAGACAAGTGAGTGTAAAAAACACAAAATCCTTTGGATATTTTGACCGCTCCCTGATGCATTTAAAACTGGGGTTTCGCAAAATTTCTTAGTTTATGGTGAATGTTCTCAAAATCAGCATAAATACCTCTGGGTTTTTTTAGTCCATCCTAGAAAGCCGCAA